>CBVK0101167175.1:0-34012 GCA_900067695.1 Picea abies
GCTTCATCTCCTAGGGTTAGGTTTTTGGATGTCTAGTGTTTTTGGCATTCTTTCTTATTGTAAAAAGGCCTTTAGAGCCTCATTGTAACCTTCTTCTTACAAATTCACGTTGTCATCACATCTCTTCTCAGAGATAAGCCGCCACCATTCCAACAAGCTTGTTTCCGCTGCATTTTACAGTTTCATCTTATTTCGTTATTGAATAGAAAACCAGTTTTACTATATCTCTGTTATTTTGTGTTAAACACCTATTAATAATCTATATTCATTTCATTTTGCTCATAAAGTCCAAGTCAGTCTACCTTCATTGCCTCTTCATAACATTCTGGTTCACCATAATTAGTCAATAATAAATAATACAATGAAGGAGAATATCGTTTAGGGGGTCTACTTAACTTGGTAGATGTTCTAACAACACTTGCAGGAGTTTGAGGTACTTGCTTCTCATGTTGTTGTACATTTTGATTTTATGGTACCTTTGGAATTTCTTTTTCAATGATCTCATCAAGCACTGTGTATTCTGGTTTTTCTTTTTCCTATTTCTTTCCCTGGGTATCCAATAAAGGTGCACCTCTTGGATTTTGCCTCAATATTTTTTCTATTTTCTTTATCAATATGGACAAATGATTCACAATCGAAATTCTTCAAAAAGGAATAGTTTACCTTTTTACCTATCCATGCCTCCTCTGGAATTCCACCATCCAAAGAACTTGAAGGTCCTCTATTTATTAAGTAAACAATAGTATCTACAACATCTTCCCAAAACTGTAAGGACAAAACAACATGCAATCTTATACTCCTTACACGCTCCATTATTGTCATGTTCATCCTTTCTGACACACCATTTTCTTGTGGTGTTCTTGGAACTATCTTCTCTCTACAAATACCATGGTATGAACAATAATCATAAAACTCCTTGTTGAAATATTCACCTCCATTATCTTATTTGAGACACTTCAACCTTTTTCTTGTCTCATTCTCAACCTAAGCTTTCCATTTCTTAAAAGTATCAAAAACATCATATTTTTTTCGAATGCAATAAACTCAAGTTTTTCTAGTTTCATCATCAATAAAAGTAACATAATAATGAGAGCCACCAAGAGATGATACCTGATCTGGTCCCCATAAATATGTATGCAAAAGCTCTAACCTTTCACTCTTCTTTTCTTTTTTGACTCTAAGAAATATGACTCTCTTTTATTTTCCATAAACACAATGCTCATAGAAATCCAAATCAATTTGTTTAAGATCCGACAACAAATTTCTTTTGTGAAGTATCTGCATCCCTTTCTCACTCATGTTTCCAAGCCTATGATGCCACATTAATGTATCCACTCCTATAGAAGCTAAAGAGATAGAAGAGTCAGTATTACCAATACATAAATGCAATGTACCTACCTTCTCTCCTTTTGTTATCACCAATGATCCTTTGGTGACCTTCCACACCTTATCTGTAAATATGGATATACAACCTTCACTTGCCAACTTCCCTGTTGAAATTAGATTTTTCCTTAGATTTGGAACAATTCTTACCTCTTTCAACAACCATTGGTTTCCATTCCTTTGCTTTATTTTTACCTTTCCCATTCCAACAATTTTGCATGGTGCATCATCACCCAAAATCACCTTTCCAAAATCACCTTGAACATAATCTAGAAAATGTTTCCTATGGGGTTTGGCATGAAATGAAGCCCATTAATGTAGTACCCAAGACTCAAAAATATTATCTATAGAATGAATCAAAGCATATTGTAACACATCACATGTTACATTTGCTTCCTAATTTTTCTCCTGCTATCCATCTCTTTGTTTCTTTGGAGCACTGCAGTCTTTCTTCAGATGTCCTTTATTCCCACAATTCCATCACTCTATCATTTCCCGTTCGATTTGGATATTCCTTTCCTAGAATTCCCATGGTTTCTTCAGCCCTTTCCTCTATCCTTTTTTCTTCCACTATTCTCCATGTTCAATGCATTACCCTATGTCTCACCTGTGCTTTTCCATCGCATTTCCTTGCTAAGGATAACGTCAACAAAATCATCAAATTTTAAAGTGTTTGAACCATAGACAAAGTTAATTACAACCATTACCAAGTCATTAGAGCTTTTCGACAATGAGCACAAGATTAGAAGAGCCATGACCTCATCATCAAATTCCACTTTTATAGAACTTAGTTGATTAGTAACCGTATTAAATTCATTTAAATGATCTGCAACAGATCCACCTTCTGACATATTCATATTAAATAATATTTTCATTAAAAATACCTTATTGGATGTTGAGGGTTTTTCATACAGTTTAGCCAATGCATCCATTAGCTCATTCATTTCCTTTTCTTTTAAAATATTGAAATCCATCGACACTTCCAGGCTCAAGCGTATCGTTCCTAGTGCCTTTCTGTCAAGAACCTCCCATTCTTTGTCCTTCATAGACATCGACTTCTTTTCTATTCCACCCAATGGTAGGAATAGATCCTTCTGATATAAATAATCTTCCATATGCATCTTCCATAACTAGTAGTTTTTGCCGTTAAATTTCTCGACCCTAAACTTTCCATCTTCCTCCATTTATCCCACTCGAACCAGGAGCCCTATTTTCCTGCGAGTTACCTTTCTCTTTGATACTAGTTGTTAGAAAAATAGGATCACAAAGAAATAAAATAAAACAAATGCAGAAATAAAACACATAATATACACAATACAATAGAGACACAAATATACGTGGTTCACCCAGTGTGGGCTAAGTTCACCAGAGAAATTGCTAGGTCCTTCATTTATTATTATCCAGTAAATGAAGGGATACAACCTACAACACACCCATTGTAACTTTCTCTTCCTTCTCTCATAGTCTCCTCTAGTAGAATACAATATTCGCAATGATACATAGTTGCAATACATTTCCCTCATAAAAGAGGGTTTCCTTCTAGGGAAAAAAACCCTAAAATAACTTCTATCATTATATATACAACCTTATAATTAATGGTCTAGATTTACTATGAAATTACAATATACATTTACAAGGAAATTTTTCCTTCGGGGGCTTCACCCCCTAATCCCCACCAAGGGCTTTCTTTCCCATGGACCCCACAAGGGGGGTAAGCCCTCCCTACACTCCCCCTCATGGAGGAGTGTACATTCTTCTGGGGTGTAAAGTATTCATGGGGTATAAACACAATTGAAAAAAAATACCTCTAAATCAAGAATATAATCCGACTCCACAACCAACAATTCTACAAGTCAATTCGGACTGGCCAAAATACCTAGGACCTATGACTGTAGGGAGGAAGTCATATTTTAAGATAGCTTATTAAAGAGAAATTAAAGAAGTGAATCAAGGTAAATAGAGGTTGATTATAGGGGAACTTAGAGTAGGATTTAACCCCTCCTCAGTGTCCCAATTAAATTATTTTTAGTTAATATGAGAGGCATGGGGGGTAGGCCAAGACACTGGCACTCAAGATGTTGATAGATTTAGAAAAAATGGATATAATTCTAATACATGAGACAATGGGAAAGGGATATTGATTCATTTTGAACTCAAAAAGTATTTGGGGGGATGTGACTTACTTGCTTCATATTCAAAAGGGTGTTTTGGGGGTTTAATTATTGGTTGGAATCACAACATGTCCCGTATTAATTCTTTTGGTGTTCATTTAGGTCTTTGCATAGAGGTATATAGTAAAATCTTGGGATTGACTCTAACTTTACTAAATGTGTATGGACCTTATGAGGGTAAGAAAATATACTGGGACAAATTGTTTTATTTTGAGTGTTTTAAAGTTCATATTCTCATAATTGGAGGGGATTTAAATATCACTTTAAATAGTAGGGAGTTATGGGGATCCAGTTCTCGAGTGGAAAGATTATCCATATTCTTTCATAACTTGTTTAATCTGACATGTGTTGTGGACATTGAGTTTATTAATATCAAGCCAACCTGGAGCAACAACTAGGGGCAACTTGTGTTTTATAGAGGCTTGATAGATTTCCAATCCATGGGTACTTTCTATAGAAGGTGGAAAGGTACATGTCATGGGTAGGATGAGACATATGTTGATATCACTTTCCTATTGTTTTGGAATTTGATAAAAATGATCCAAATCCAAGATCTCCTTTCAAGTTTAATACATGATGGGCAATTGAGGAGGAGTTTCACGATATAGTGAGGGTAAATTGGGTGAGGTATGATCCTTCATAGAAGGGAACTTCTTGTGAACAATTTTTAAGGGATTTTAAAAGAGTTAAGGAAAAGGTGGTTGATTGGGCAGAAAAAAAACACAGAGAAAGGGATGGTCAACTAAATGAAGAGGAGAGCAATATGGAATTATTTTTTTCTTCCAATATAGGATTCTAGCTCAGTGATGAGGCTAAGGTAAATTTGAAGGAATTTGAGTGAAAAAAGGAAAATTTACTTCACGATAGGGAAAGGGAATGGAGGTTGAAGAGTAGGGAAGATTGGATTGATTTGAGGGATCAAAACACCACAAATTTTCAAAACTTTTCTAATCGTAGAAAGAGTGTAAACAAATTTTGGGAACTAATAAATAGGGAAGGGAATAAGGTCATGACCTTTCAAGATATATATGAATTAGGAGTGAATCATTTTTAGGAGATGTTCAAAGAACTAGACATAGCAAACATAGAAGAAATTTTCAAGGTGTCATCTTATTTCCACAGACTAGTTGGAGAAGAGGAAAATGAGAGGATGTATATGGAATTCACAAGGGAGGAACTTGTTTATAATCTAAAATCCTTTAAGAAATATAGAAATCTAGGCCCATATGGATGGACTGTGGAATTCTATATTGATTTTTTTGACTTGTTGTGTGAGAACCTACTTAGAGTCATTGAAGAAGTTAAAACTTCTGGGAGAATTCCTATATATTTTAATTCCACTTTAATTCCCTCATCCCCAAAGTGGATTTTCCTAAGACTTTGGAAGGGAATATCTCCCTATGCAACTACATTTACAAAATCATTTCCAAGGTTATTACAGTAAGATTTAATATTTTCATCTCAGAAGTAATCTCTCATGAGCAGTTTGGATTCCTAGAAGGGTGCTAGATACATGAGGCTATAGGATCAACATAAGAGGGACTACACATGATCAAAACCTCACATATTCTAGTAGGAATGATCAAGCTAGATCTTTATAAGGCATATAATAGGGTCCTATGGTTGTACCTTCACTTACTCTTAATTCACATAGGGTTCTCACTTCCTTTGGTCAAGTGGATTATGGGATGTGTGACTACGAATTCCTTTATTTAAGTCTTCAATGGGGATTAGACAAGGATACCCACTCTCACCCTTTCTATTTCTTTTGGTAGCAGAGGGAATAAGTAGAGCCATTAGTGAAGCCAGGAGAACAAGGAGAGTCAAAGGTGTGAGAATAAGATCTGAAGAACTCACACACTTATTGTTCATAGATGTTGTTAGACTATTCTGTTTTGGATCAAAAAGTGAGGGTCAATGTTTCAAGTACATTTTACAACTTTACAACAAGGCTACATGCATGGAAATAAATGAGAATAAGTTTGTAGTTTATATAGTTGGCTTGGAGGGTACTCAATATTTGGTTATTGGAGGGTGTTTTCATTTTCAACACTTAGACATGTCAGAAGGAGTTAACTATCTAGGATTTACTCTTAATCCAAATTTATATGGAAATGTATATTGGTATTGGTTGCTATCTAAAATTAAAAAAATGCATCTCTTTTTGGTGCAAAAGTTGGTTCTCTAGGGGAGGTAGATTGGTTTTGATAAAATCATTATTAGAAGCTACTCTAGTATATAATAAAACCCTATCTCATATACCCAAAGGTATTTCAGTATATTGGCACACCCTAGCTGAAGAAAGAAGAAAGAAATGCCTCTACTTTAGTCTCCTCACATATAGTTTCCTAACTCATTATTACATCCTAACTATAACTACAAAACAATATTCTCAATGATAGTTTATTTTGGGTACTTGATACCCCTCATGCATTTAGGGAAAGAATAATCATTGGATCACCTTATTTGAGGCCATTTTTTCTCTAAGGCCCCCCTTTATTGTTAATTCTTTACCTTCCTTCAATTTGTTTTTGGATTTTTTGGCTAATGACATATAGTATTTTTAGTGTGTTCTTGGGGGTTGGCTAGGGATTTAATACAAATACACATCAATCCCCACATATTCCTTATAGTTTCTTTCCTTCATAGACCTTAATTTATATCATGGTAATTTTCTCTTTTCTATCCCAGTGTTTTGATCCACTCCCTCATGGTTTGTTATGTTAAATGGGGATGGGACCACATATTCCAATGGATCCTTGAAAACCTTGTTGGAATCTCTAAGATATTCTTAATTTACATAATGTCATCTACCCTTTTTTGGATAATTGAATTCTTTTAATTCCCTACCCAAGGACCAAGACCACTCTGGGTGAGTTTCAATGGACTTTCCTCTAGAATTTTCTTCTCTAGAATTAACAAAGAGAAATGTTTAGATATATTACAATATGTACCTTTATGTGATGTCTTACATGGAGATACTTCCTTTTTGTCTACTTCTAGGAACCCCAATCCCTTTTCTTCCTCCTTACTTCAATAAATATCACTAATAGCCTTTCATTATCCATTTATCTACCTTCCCATTTCTTCCAAGGCCTTGTCTAGGATAGGTTGAACATTCTCCGTATTGAATTCTATTTTGTCCTCCTCTTCGTATTTATTGACCTCTTTTAATGAGATATTTTGGTCTTCTTGTGGACTTTTCTGTTTCTTCCTTCAAACCCACCTACTATACTTTTTTATGGAATATTTCTAGACATGTCCTATGCCATGGCATTTCAGGCATCTCAATAATAATATCCAATAGTCCAAGGGTTGAATAAACTTTCATGAACCCAAATGATTTCCATTTCTTCTGAAAGAACCTCATGGAGACCCAAGTCCACTAATATTTTGATTATCCTTATATCCAATTTTTTTTTTTTTTTCACCTCTAGGTTAATGAAATTTCTATTTTGATTATCCTTATATCCAATTTTTTTTTTTTTTCACCTCTAGGTTAATGAAATTTCCCAATCCCCATCCTAATGCTTTCAGAACATTGTTTTTCATAAATACATGGGTAAACATGGAAACATCAACTATGTTTTCTTGAAGGTAGTTTCCTTTATATGATTAAACCCAACCTCCATATATTAAGGTCTAACAATGATGGTCTCCAATACCATATTTTGGATAGGATGTATTCTACTTAATATTTATACCTAAATTCAAAGGCAATCCATCCTTGGGTTAACATGTGGAACCCCATGATATATCCTTTGACTTTAAATCAGTGCATTTCCATCCACCTTTGGAGTGATTACTCCTTGATAGGTTTCCCCATGAAGTAACCTATTATGGCTTTATCCATTAAAGGTTTAACCTCTTCCATTCCCATGTAATCCCTCATGACCCATTTTACCTTTTCCTCCTGTAGCTTAATGCACTTTCTTTTCTATTTATTTTCTCAAAACCCAAAATTAACTTCTCTTTCCTCTCAAAGTCTTCCTCCCCTCCTCCTTCTAGTTCATCTTGATATAAATATCCAAAACCTCATCCAACTTTTAGAATTTTTCACCGTTGAGCTCACTACCAAAATCCTGCAACCTCCGCTCATCACAAATATGGGTGGTTTCTTCCTCCCCTTCAACCTACACTAATATTGTTCCATCCTCCTTGAAAAAACCAACATTAACACTCCTACTATCATCTTGTTCTCCAAATTCTACAAGTTTGTACATCGTTTTCTTACCCTAAAACTTCCAAACTTATTTTTTTTCCTTTTCGCATTCATTATTTAGTACTTTCCCTCATTTTGGATATCTGTCGATTGGGTAAGTTTTTGTAATGTTCTAATAAGGTATGAGACATACCATATTCTTTACCATTTACTTTTTTTTTTTTTTACGTTGTCTCCGTACTATTTTATATATACAATGATTACTTTTATATAACAATAATATTTATGTGATAAAATTGTCATTTTCTCTCACTACTTAAAAGTGGAAACATATATATTAATAGCATGCTTTTGAAGTGGAGGAAAGGGAACACCGAAAAAAATAAGTAACATATGTTCTTATGACCATCATATTTAGTGAGAGAACAAATGATGAAACAAAGGTAATATAGAGAAGTGAATGGCGTAATAAAAGTTTCGAAGTATATATTGTTGAAGGGTCCTAAATCCCTTTAACTCAACAGTAGAAACCAAACCTGCCACAGAGGCTCAATTAGAATTTGCAGTGCTTAATGGTGGAATGGCTCTCCAGATCTTGCGATCTAACTGATTTATCAATGGGATTTATGTTTTCTTGTGAAGGCTTTCTCCTTCAGTTCATACGTTCTCTTTTTGTATTTTCTCTTATAGGTGGGACCGATATAAGATAAAATCCAGTATAAACTAACTAGGTAACAAAGTGGGAAAAAACCTTAACTACTGGAGAAGGCTGAGCTTGGGATAACCCTTTCACTCTAGCATGCAGACAACAATTCTCTACCATAGGCCTAGTAATAATACATTACCTTGCTAGCATTCTAATTATTGACTGAGGTGAGATTATCAGAATATAACACATATGCAATAAACAATGACAAGAAAAATAATTCTCTTAACTCTAATCATCAATCAAATAATAACACAACGATTTAATTTTCATCATTAAAGACAAGAACTATAAAACATTGAATTAGATAACTTATCAATGGATTTAGAAGCTCTTACTCATTACAACATCCATTCATGAGATGAAATAAAAAATAATTTGTCTCCACATCCAATCATACACACTTTTGATAAAAAAACAAACAAACTTGTCTCTGGTCCTAAACATGACTTCTCAATTAAGACAACTTTGAAATAGTTCTTTACAAAATACAAAAATGATCCTCCTATTTATAACATACTATTAACTAAAAATAACTATTAATGTGAAACTAGGTAAAAAACAATTTGCCACATGGCACTTTCTTCTATCAGTCTTTCTAAGAGTCTTCACATGATCTAACTTAAGTGGATGACTCTTATATTACTCCGACCACTTGATGAAGATATCCTCGCATGTGTTAGCATACAAGAATCTATGTTGTTCCAATGGGGTTGAAAGAATCTCTCTTATCTCTACTGCTTGTGCCCGATACTCGACTATTCTGGAACTTAACTGTTGCAACATGGCTCAAGCTTTGATTGGGTGCTCCGTGAACTTCTGCACCTGTCAGGGCACCATGTATGCCACCTTTGTTATTTCCTCGGTCCATGATGAGTATTTTTTGGCATGCGATTTGACTATGTCACGCAAGTCAAAAAAGTCATCGGGTGTGCCAAATTCAGGGAGGCTGATGACTCTCATTACTCGGTTGATGTTGATCCATATTTTCTTGAACTTGGCCCATTTCTCTTAGATTTATCGATGAGGTTCCTGAGCCATTTTTCCCAATATTAGACCGATTTCTTTATGTGATCGAGGCTTCTTTCTTTTAACATCTAGATGTCATGCTCTTTTGTATCTCAGCCCTGTTGAACCGCGCTGATATAGTCGACCCTTTCGACGGCTTGTTGTGCCTTCTCATACCACCTCTCCATATCCTTGCATGTGGCCAGTGCCGTGAGGGTGTCTTATTGCAACTCGACTATCCTTGCAGTGAATAGGTGTCATTCATCTGTAAATTTTTTGTAGGCCTCCTTGAATTCACTCCTTAGGAACATCGTGGCCTGTGTGGTGTTCTGGTAATATTTCACCAAGTGGAGAAAATGTTCCAATTATTTCAAAGAAACAACCAACTCCTCTTCATCCCTTTTTTCCTTGTCTAGGGTGGCATATGTGATTTCCATCCCTGCACCAATAAGTTCAGACGTCTTGGCATGCTCTGTGTTGATCAAATTTTCCTCTGTGGTGATGAGGATGGAGCGATATAGAGTGATCCTCCTCTTCTTGGTGGTTCTCTACACGATAGATTTCCTTTTCCTGTCATAAGCGATGGCATGTATGTTGACGACTTCATCCACGGGCTTGGAAATTTGTTGATCTCCCCAGGTGAGCATATTTCCCAGGGTCTCGATGGTATATATTTTTTCAAGACTGGGTTCTTGAACTTCCTCCCTATGTTCCGAAGGCTAAGATTTTGTTTGTCTCTCATCGGGAAGTTGAGTACTGATTGAAATTGAGGCATTGAGGATGTTCTCGATACTTACTTGATAATCGATCATTGAGACATAGATTTCTTACCATGGATATTCTTCCTTTCATTCGTCCGTCTCTGTCTCATCCTTCATACTACTTGCTTGGGTCTCTAGTGCATTAGGAAAATCAATGTCTAAGACACTCTCGAACTCTTGTTCATTCTATGGAAGGCCCCGAATTTGATCGTCAGGAGCTGAGGAAGATTTCTTCTCTGGATCCTTTTCCTCTATGATCTATACAAGGATCACCAAGGATACCTCTACTCTCTCTTCATCATCATAGATGTTTATTAATTCACGGAGGGGTTTTGTGCACTTTCTTTCCTTGATGTTTCGACTATCTCTCGCTGAGTTGAAACACCCCCCGGTGATCTGGCATGCGGCGTTGTGATTTCAGGGTTGTTTAACCTGGTGATTTGATCAATGTATATTAGTTTAGGACCGCTTTGGTCTGTCTGGCTTTCATCTGGGTTGTTGACAAGGGATCCTATCATTCTTGTGATGTCCGAGTCATCTTGTTGTTGATAAATTATTCGCTTCTCTTATTCTATCATGATAAACCCTCTTTCTTGCACGTCCTGTGTCATAGGGAAACCTGTTTTGCGCATCGAAGCTACCAGGGGAAACTTTGTTGCTTCTGCCACTATCATTTCTTCCCTGGCTCTAAGGGTTTCTTAAGCCGATTTCTCTATGGTCATCACCTTTTCATCCAGTATCATGGCCCTGAACCTGGTCATTTTGGGGTCAGACATCCTTGCCACCACCTCGTCCCAGTCTTGGGCATTTTCTGTGAAGACTTCATCTTCAAATTTTTCGTGGGCGTATGGCCAGTAGGATGACACTTGCAAGGCATGTTTCAGATCGTGCTTGCATAATCGATCGATCTAGAATCTGAAATCTAATTGGCTCAACCCTTCTTATTTGGCTTAAGAGGTGTCCTTCACCATGTAGAAGCCTACATGGAAACCATAAGGTATGAATGCCAATTTCTTGTCCTTCACCAGAGTGGCATTGTAGCCTTGCAGGATGGTTTGGTAAGATATCTCTCCCACTAAAAGATAGTCAAGGACATGCACTGGTAGAAGGTGTGGTGCTCTGGTAGTCCCAAACACCGTAATGTAGGTATCATACTCATCTAAGTACCAGTGGCCCACCTTTTATATCATCTTCTTGGATGCAACCGATAGTCTCGAGCATTCTTTCTTAAAAAGAATGAAATAAATTTGCGCGATGAATTCATTGCAGATGAGAGAGTAAGAATTTTTGTACCTGTTCTCCCATAGGATGATGAAATATATGTGGACCGAGAGCTCTGCGACGTGCCAACTCAGGTTCATGATGGAAAAAATATTTCTCACACACATGACATCGAGTAAATATGAAGTCATGTAGAAGGTTGATGTCTCTCCTTCATTCGTTGTCTGAGCCTGTTGTATGCATATGCTCAGTTTCTTAGAAATGATGGATCCCCAATTGAAGCCACTCCTAGAAATGGCCACTATGTAAGCTAGGGGCATCCATGCCTTTGAAAATCTAGAGCAATCCTTCTCCCGATATAATAGGTAGATAAGAGCCATCAGGTAGATGTATGAATCCCCTAAGTTGGCCATTTGGTACTAGTCGATGCTCCAGTTGGCGTATTTCTTATCTTCTCTCCACCATGAGGCCATCACCTGGCTAGTGTCATGGAACTCATAGAATTTTACGATGAAATATGTGTTTAGTCTCTCCTCAGGGTCTCTAAGATTGTAATACTTCTGGACCTCCACCAGAAGGAACACTCTGACACACCCACCATTATCATTGTTGATTAAACATTTCAGTGTGTCTGTGTGGTCAATGAGCCACTTCAGGAGTTTGACACAGGGAAAGATAGGGGTTTTGTTGGCCACCATATGTAATTATGGCCATTGGATGTTCGAGAACACTTCATCGTCGAGCACTCTGACATCAGGATCACTGTGTGGGATGTATTCCGGGTATTCCTCCCGACTGATCTTTTTAAAGAGCTCTCCCCAGTGCGGGAGTGCCATATTGGACCCTGTGCTTGCTTTTGTATCTCCAAAGGATGGAGGCTGGATGAAAGACTTCTTTGTTGATGTTTTGATGATAGGCTCTGGTCTTGGCATGTATTCCAATTGTTTTGAGACACCTAGAGAGGAGCCTTCTCCTACTTCTGGTTCTTTCATCTTCCATTCCCTCGACGATCATCTAGTGGTTGGATTTCTTGGCAGAATTGTTCTTGCAATTGAAATAAACCTTCAGAAACTGTGTAAAGAACAAAACCGGTTAGAAATATATGAAATGTAACCATGTAAAATCCATAGACCTGGATACATACCTGTAAAGCTTGCTACACCTTGTTATTTGATATTCACGGTATCTCTGCAGCTTTGGAATTACTCATCTTTCTTCTTTGAATGCTCTGAATCTCCTTGCGCACAGACTGATTTCATTTACAACAACTCAAGAGAATTTAAACTAGGGAAGAACTTAACATGTCACATCGGCCATTCAATTTGGGTGGTGAGTGAAATTTAAACATATCTGCTGTCGAATCTCTACATTTAAATTCATCGTGGGTCGACAACGGAGGTGCGAGGGTGATGCAGTCTATTAGTGGTTTTAAACGATTTCTTTAATTGGCGCACGAGTTAGAAACTAATGTGGGATTTGGTATTAATTAGCCCCTTAAATGCTCAAAATCCAATTGCATCTAACGCTAAAACGTCCCATAGTGTCTCTCTCTCAGTGGATGGACCTGGGATCGGGGATGCACTATGAACGTTTTCATTGATGTCCCTCGCAAAAAATCTTCGACACCAATCAATCTCATTGTACAATGTTGTCATGGAAAAGATGACTTAGAGAATGACTCGGGGTAAAACTGGACCATACGATTCTCCCATCTGGCAAAGACATGTGGTGTTGAAGACCGATGACCTAATTCATGTGTATTAATCATATTTGGGACTTTCTTCAAGTCATACATTCTAAAAAAAACATGGGCTTGCCGATGACGAAAAGATATCGGGGATCGACGATCGACGATAAAGCTATCACATGTTTTTCTTCGTATTAGCTTCTTTGAAAAATTCTCGATGTAGAAACACTTCAGGGATTGACGATCGAGAGTATATTTTAGTGTGGTCATAAATTTTGTGGAAATCCCTTTAGGATTTCCCTAGTTCCGATAAGCACACCGATCATAGGCTATTAACAATATCTTTTCGCTCTTTTTCGTTGTCTATTCCTCTTGTTTTTTATCGATGCCGAAGGGGATTGGCTATTGACGATATCCTTATGTAGTACTTTGTCGTAAAACAAAACTTCCTTTTGCCGATACCGAAGAATATAGATGATCGATGACTGAGGCTTCCCGAGTGGTTCTTTTCCATCTTTGCATTTCTTCCGATGTTGGATTTGAGTGCGTCAGGTGAAGTGCTTTTTGGCTGTTGATTCTTTATTTGGGTGTTAAGCTCTTTTAATTCATGGGATTTCATAAAATCAAACAAACCTGAATAGATGATGGGAGTCATGATAATAATAAAATAAAAAAAACATTATCACAATGAAGTCGAATCAGACAGTGCAAAGATCAAGTGGTACCCAAAAAGTAAAAAATTGACATAGGCTTTTTTGGGTGTGTTGAGTGCTCAACATATAGAAAAAATAAAATATGTCACATGTGTACATTTTTTAATTATAGATATCATCTAAAGTTATTTTCTACCTAGACATCGAATCATAACTTGTTACGAAAATGAAATAAAACAGAAGGCAACTTTTATTATCATCCCTAATTACTAGTAAATACAAAACCATGTCATTGATGTTGGTTAGAACTAATTTTACATAATAGGGAAGACCTAGGTTTTCCTCATGTTATCATCTAATTACCTTAGAAAACACTAAACCGATGCATAAACATATATGCATATGATATAAACAACAATAACATTTGCAATTGTATTATCTTATCAAACATTGCATGTATAGAATTGTGTTGAAAACATAAAAGATGCTACAACTTTGTGACCTTTTCTATAGCATAAGAGAACCACAGGGTAGAGTAGTGATCAAGGATACAAATTTTAATTGTGTAAGTGACAAAGAATATAGGTGTGATTCTTATTTTTTGGATGGGACATAGGTAGGATGTTTTATTTTTGCATAGAATTTGTAGGGAAATGTTGGTGCAATGCACATTCCTTCTATAGTTTTGGTGCGTGACATTGTAGTGAAGATGTGTCACTTCACCACTCACTGCTAACAATCTATCATACCTAGTAACTTCTCCCCTTTCCAACATTCCCTCAATAAATTTTCAATAGAGTAGATGACTACTAAATTTTTTCTTTTCCACATAGAGAGGGAGAGGCATTGGATGCTTCAAGAGAAGCAAATGAAATCCAGGTTGCCAAACTAGGGAATGATCCACACTAGAAACAATGAAATGGATTCTTTGTAAAATGATAATGCATTGAATTAACAAATTAATCACCATTCCCATGATTAAGGATCTCTAATAAAGTTTCTTTCCTAAGTAGAGCAATATTAGTAATTTACCCCTTGAAATTCATGGTCCACGGATAAATTATTGAAATTGAAAATCATCGTTCATAGATAGTTGATAGAATTAGAAATTTTTTATTAATATTTATATGATTACTGAATTTGATTTTTTTTTATTAATGATAGACAATTTTCCTGGATAAAATTGTGTATGGGGTTTTGAAGTGTCAAAAATTTTGAGTGGACATTCCACCCATCATCAGGGACATATTATCTTCTTTTGTCCCTGATTATGGGTGGATTTTCCACACAAAACATTGGGCGTTTCAAAATCCCATACATAATTTTATCCAAAAAATGTGTCTAGCATTATGAATAACTATGGAAACCTATTGTTACACACCAAAATTTCACACTTAAGTGTCACATCTATTACTCGTCTTAAGTGTCGCAAGTGTCGTAAAGTGTCGTATGCACCTTACTTAGTGTCACATGCACTTTAATAGGTGTTGTATGTACCTCACTAAGTGTTGCGTGCACTTTATTGAGTGTCACAACCTTGACACCATGAAAGAACATTTGTCACAATCCCTAGTTAGTGTGGAGGAGAAATTTATCATATCAAGGTCAAAATACTATGTGCACATGTATTATTCATTTTTATTGAAAAAAAAGAAATTAATTTAGTGTGAAAATCCACCTCACATTTAGTTTCCTTATCTCAAGGAGAAGTTGAGAATATAATGGATGGTTGATATATTTTCTCAAACCAATATCCTAATTTGATGGATCTTGAGAGATATTTCCTCCCTAAAATCCTTGAGAGGTATTTTATCCTTAAAATCCATAAGAGATATTTTCTCCCTAAATATATTGCAAATCCCAATTTAGTGGATCTAGTGAGTGATTTTTTCCATGGTGGTTAAGCCTCCAAATCCTTTATAATGAGGGCATTACAAGGTGAAATAAAGAGAGGAGAAAGTGTGTATATGATACTGATTGTCTTAAGAGAAAAATCTTTAGAGTGCATTCAAGGACTGGATTAGAATCTTGGAGGAACGCTAGTGCATCAAGGTTGTAAGTTCCCATGTTTACATAATACATAACTTGGCCTATTTCCTTCATACTGTTGTTTATACATGTATTTAGATATAGATATAAATTCTCTTGTATTATGATACAATGTAGAAGTAGAAGGTACTATTATATTCCTTGCATACTTTCTTCATCGTGATAGGAGCTTGGACAACAAGGTGTTTACGGGCAAATTTGACCTGCCGTCAACTGGAAGAATAGATCCAGACCAGGGTTGTCTAAATAACCCAAGCCGTTTGGTGTAACCTATTCTGACGGGTGTAATGGCTCTATTAGCCAACTAAAGTCCTAAAACAAAGAAAATAAAACAACTACTTAATGCTAAAACTATAATAATATATATACTTTAATCTAATTATTTACAAATGTATTAAACATAAAGTAAGTATGAACATGTTATTTATGAACAGAATAATTGTAGGTTGCAAGTTTTTGTGAAAGCCTTGAAAACTCAATGTTTTGTAATCGTTCTCAAAAGTAGATTTAGAAAGCACATATTTTTGTATTTTCTATTTTGTAATCACATATCTAAGAATCATAAATAAAATATGATTTGAAACAAAGATAGAGTGATGGTCAAAGATGATCAAATAAATTTCCTGTTTCACTAATAAGTAAAATGACGAAAATTAGAAACAAATGAAGCTAACCTGTTACTAGTTTCTTAATGTGTCTATGCCTCTGTACGATCCAAAACTCCAGCTGTCTCACCTGTGAAAGAAATCTGCAGCAAGCTTGTACTAATGACTCCTGAATAAATTCAAGGTGTCTATTGACAGCTAGGATATAAGAATAGAATAGTAGACATGCATGATCCAATGATATTATAATTATTAATGATTACAGTAAGAAAAATCTTTATGTGAAGCATTCATTTTATCCATCAATTAAACATTAGGCATAAATCATGATATTAAAATTGATATAACAATCACAGACATAAAATATGGAACAACAAGTTATAAACAAGATTTTAAAGCATTCAATGAAATGGAATATCATATGCTAAAGAGGCATAATTTGCATAACATATCAATATTTCATAATAAAAAGGCAAAACATAGATGGAACAATTTTCACACTGGTCTAAAGCCAAATGCGGATAATTTGTCCATATAGTTATGAAAGTCACATGCCTATAATCTGTTCCATCCAAGATGTTTGTTACTTACAAAATGAATAGTATTTAAAGTGACTTGAGATCACATTCTCCTATCTCACAGGATAGGATAAGATTTCATAAAATCAAAAATATTACAAAAATAGTTGGCTAGAAGCCACTTGTAACAGTGTTGGTTTTTAATCAAAGATTGATCAAAGTTTTTTCAAAACAAGAAGAAAAGAAACTACTAATCATTCAGATGAATAATCAAATATGTTTCCTCCAGATGATCAACAACAGGATCTACTATTTCCTGAAAAACAAAACAAATTTAATAAGTTATAAAACTACTCATAACTAATTTCTAATTTTTATTTAAAAAGAGACTTGGCTAGAGAATCGAAGATTCTGTAGCCAGTCTTAATTTAGCAATAAGATCAGATTTTAAATTGACTTATTTTGAAATAGATAACAAGAATATAATAAGAGGAAAATTGTTTTACCATTTTAAAAATTGACTAAAGATGGGTCAGGTAGTTCAAAATTAATTATCGCCTTGACACTGGTTTCATTTTTTATTACTATGTTTCCTGACCTCTTAATGCGTTTAGCCTTCTTCTCTGCATGCACTTTGAGGTCAAGATTTTCTTGTCTCAATGATTCATTCTGAGCATTAAGCGTTTTGATTCGGGCCTGAAGAAGAGGGATATCGGTGTAATACCACTCGATCCAATGGAAACAAACATCACATTGTACAGGAGGAATGACAGATCTATGGAGCGCACAGTCAAACATGGGTGTATCCACCTTACCTGATATTTTCTTTTGATCGTTCCTAATACCAAATAAACCCTCCTTACCTTTGAGGCATAGTGGCAAATTCATCACAAAGTCATAAGGTTCAGTAGGAACAATAACTTTCTTCTCTTAACCTTGACAATCCAGATCTTACAAAACTAGAAAATATTCTATTTCAGGATCCGAGACCTTATCGACCTCGATCGGACCGATCATGCTCAAATGAGTGTCATTTCGGTTATTTAATTTGCTTGAAATTAGATGGCCTTCCCTTTTGTTCTTGAATCCTAAGTCTGTGTAGTTCTTTTTCATTGCTTTACAAGGTTCCTCGACATCCGGATTCACACTAACATTCGGGATAATATCAATCTTAGGCATAAAAGGGTCAATTACCCCTAATTCAACAATCTCTTTCTCAGGAAATTCTGCAGATGAATGATTACTTGGAATTGTTGTGTATAGAGGGTTTCTTTTAAGAGAGTCCGGTCCATTGATTGAAATACCAAGATGGATTTCAATCAATGACTCATCTAAGTTAGGGTTTACTGTAGGAACGGTCTGAGAAAAAACATTCCTTATCAAAAAATTATGCCAACAGTCGCCCAAGGTCAACAAGTGATGAATCAACAAAATCTTAATCAATCTGTGATGGAACAAACTTAAATCAACACTTTCTCTCTTATATATTTTGGACATTTTATAAAGACTTCTCAACAAATAAAATGGCATGTCTAATTCAAAACCAATGAAATGCATGAGTAAGCGGATGTGGTAGAGGAAGCCCAATCCATATCTCCCTTCACAAGTCACGAATTGTTTAAGAATCAACAACAAGTTGTTCCACCTAGGTTTAACCAGGGAAATGGAAATACCTTTTTCAAAACAATTGATCTTTCGGGATGTCATAAATAGGCCCCATGACACTCCTTCAATTCCTAAGTTTTTGAACCATTTCTCACCTATCTATGGAAGCCCTATTGATTCACTTACAAACCCCTCGGTTAACTCTAACTATGTGTCCCCAATTTTTTCTCTGCAACCATTGAAGGTCTGCGCAGAAGCCTGTTCCACCTGAAGGTTATAGCCTTCAAATATTTTAAGGAAAACATCCCAACCTTAGCTTTTTAAGTCCTCAATCGTATCGTCATGAGAGAGTAAAGCCTGGCACCCATTCAGCTCCAAGCAAATGACAGGATCCATGAAAAATGTGAACATAATGTAACAGGGATAACTCAAAAACGTTTTAGGTTTGAATGGTAGGATCAATAATATAAAATCCAAATGGATAGTGGAGAAATGACCATAACAAAGCCTGTGTTTTATCATAGCAAAGGTAGTGGGAGTAAAAACCAAGGGTTTTATCGTAAACGCTTTACCATTCCTTGTAATGAGAACCAGACATACAGAGTACCGAAACCTTATGAATGCAATGAATGGATCTTTAATATGTTAAGCCAGTGAGGTGAGGTAAGGATGCAAGTACAAAAAACATGTATTCATTTGAATGTCTATTGATATTACCATTAAGTTCACGAGAAGACTAACCAATGTATCAAAAAGGCTCTTAATAAAATGAATACCAACTATCGAACCATACAATAACTAGATTAAAACCCCAAAACATCTAAAATAGGTCATTCAAACATTAGATTTAGATCTCATGTAAGCATGGTGACCTTCAAAAGGATGGATTTTAAGGCATACAAATTATAACATCAGGCTAGGTTTTATGTTTGATTCATTCTTACAGTCATGAAACAAACATAAAACAAAACGAAAGCATAAACAATAAGAAATTAATCAAAATATTTCTTAACCTAGTAATTATCTCAAAATTCTCAAAAAGGTTTACGAAATTGAGGTGAAGGCAGCTACAGAAAATGCAATTTCTTGTTTAAATATCAAAATCATGTGGGGCTGCCAACACAAGGCCAAAGATTGAATATCAGTGAGGACAACTGTCGAAAAGGAGTAATCCACACTTATTTCTTTTATATTCTCTAAATATAGACATAAATAATATACTAAAGGAATGTCAGTGTCCATTTCTTTTTTTTCTGTATTGATCAACAAGGGTCTAGATATCCAAGGGATATTTCACCTGTCTGCAGGGGAAATATTCTGTAACAAAAAATTGACAACTCCACTAGGGAGAACACCATGTTATTCTCAGTTTCCAATCTTTGATTTTTGATTTATTCTTTATTTTTTATGTTCCTCTGAATATTTCACTCGCCTTAACAATATTTAGGTAGCTTAGTTAGTTAAGCATTGCACTTTTTCATATTTCTAGGAAAAAATTCATTTTTTCTTCCAACACTTCCAGGCATCAACGATCCCCCATAGTGGCCCACAGAGTGTTCAAAAACCTTATCAATGATCCTTACCAGTGTTCTAGGGAGAATTGATCCCTTTTCAATTCTCCGTCTACCTCATTATAGGAGCGTTGATCACCTTCCTGGGCTAGTTTGGAGCTTACTTTGCCTATGTTTTTTTTTCCAGAATTTTATCTCAGATCTTTGCATAAAATTCTTTTATGCTTCTTCTTGGATTTAATTGATTTCACTTAGGTAATTAGGCGATCTAATAAGCTATTTTGAGTTTCTATTTATTTTCAAATTTCCAAAGTGTGCATGTCTACTTTAGGCTAATTTAATTCTTTTTCTTTCATACATGTCACTGTCAATTTGAATTCTTGATTATGAGAAACTTCGAGTGCCATGTTTTGATCCTTTTTGATTTCAGAACTCATTGGTCTTATCACATTTTTTTGTTGATTTTCAATTGCTCATTGATTGGATTTCACATCTTTCAGAAGAGCTTTCTTTTGAGGAATTGAAACTCATTATGTTAAGCCTTTTATTCAAGTTCTCTTTCCTTAGGTTAACCTTGATCCTGTTTGATTCCATAACTCATTGGTATTATCACATTTTTATGTTGATTTTCAATTTCTCATTGATTGGATTTCACATCTTTCAGAAGAGTTTTCTTTTGATTGAATTTATATTTCTTTTGTGAACATTAGAAAGTTTAGATTTCTTGTTTGCAAAAGACAAGAATTGAAGGTATTTATGTTAGGTTATTTTCAGTCTTGTCCATTTTATTGGATGCTTGTTTTCTTTATCTTCTTTTGTTTGGGATTCTTTGTAAGTGTCGCTGAATATTTTATTTTATTTATGAAAGTGAAAACAAAAGATAATAGATTTTGAAGTTTTTCATATAATTTGGAAACTTAAAGGAAAGAAAACGAAAGGTTTTGCATTCAATTTTTTGGGGTTTTGTTTTGGCACATGTTTATAGTTAATCTTGTATTCATTTGGGATTTCAAAAACATTGATAGGATAGTTTGGAATTTAAGTGAAAGTTGAATGATATCGAATGCTTGTTAAGAAGAAGATAACCCTTCTCCTTCTCATAGATAGAATTCATCGAAAATAAACAATTGCATTTCATTCTTTTTTCATTTCATTGGAATCAAGTCTCACACATCATTAGTTTGATATCCATGGACCTTCCTTAGTAACAAAGCCATTAAAATAAACTAGTGCACTAAGAAAATCAACTAGACATTTTTTGGTTTATATTAAACCAACAATAACATAGGGTTATAATCTTTGGACTAGGAAAAGTGAGTAAATTGTCCAATATTACTAAACAAGACTATATAAAACTAAATATTTATCAAATCCGATTGTCGTATAGGCATATCTAGGAACCCCTTCTAACACAGGGGCTAAACATGAGGTCATGTGCGAAAGAGAAATGAAGATTACCCCTCCAAAGATTGACCAATCGTATTATAATGATCATATATTGGGGGTTTTTATTGAGAAACTACTGGTTTCATTTGGTCTCGATGTTTCATGAATCAAAAATCCATTCAGGGTTCTTAGGAGTCTTACCGGTCCACCTATATTCAGTTTTGTTGAAGAATTTTGGATTTTGATATCCTTCCCATATGTTCAGTCCCAACTATTGACTGTACCTCCCAGAGGCTGACTACAAGGTGGTAACCTTAGTGGCCTTTCCTAGGTATATACAAAGGTGACTTCATGGGGATTCCCACGGTACCTGGGGTAGATGTCGTATCACACTTTCAGTAACCTTGGAGGGTGATCCCACAAAGCGAGGGTTGATTTCATTGAGAAGGGATATTACATGGAGGTTGGGGTAACTTCTTCTCATATCTTCATTGATGGATTGACATCCCATCTTAGGAAGATCCTTCTATCTAATGTTGATTGGTTTATTACCTATAGATCTCTTTTAGGGGTGTGTTCTTTCAGATTTCATAGATGGACTTAAGGATTTTCATTTTACTTTCACTTTTGCCGATCAATGGCTTCAAAGTTCTCGCAAAATGAAAGGTTTGGATCCTGAAGTTTAGGAACCTCAACACAAACCTTCTTACAAAGGAATGGTTGAAGAAAAAACTTCCAAAACTAGGAGTGTAGCTCTTAGAAGTGGCCAACATGTAGAAGAACTAGTCACAACCTTTGTGCAAGGCCTTGTATCTTACCCAAATCCCCTTTTTACTAATCCACTTGGCCCACTACTCATTGGAAAATCGTTCACAATATTACTTGATGCTTATTCTTGATATCATTTATCATCCAATTCACCTAATAGGTTATCTTCTGATTACATAGATGAGATATTCATTCTCCCAATGGTGCCAAAGATAGCCACACTGATACATATCACTAATTCTAGTGTTTCTTCTTTATTGGGAACATCCATCACCCAGGTTACTCTGACACAACCACTTGTGGACACATCTCTCTCCACACATGGGTCATGTAATATTCCCGATTCACTAATACCACATATGCAAAGACCAAGTTCTTTACTTGGTCATCCCATTAGTCAATTCATTCAAACAACCACATTTACACATGCTACTCAACCCACATATCCAACTTTACAAATGGGGAGTTCTCCTATACCCTTTGTTGGATGTTAATATTCAGCCGGTGGACAACCTTTAGCTGAGGGAAATCCTTCAGGTGGAGGGAAAATTTTTTCTAGGGGGAAACCGTTATCCATAGGGAAAACTCCTATGTGGGGGAAACATCAACAAATCTTTGGGGAAAACGCTCCTGCAGGTCCTTCCATTCCCAATACTACTGACCTGTGTCCTCTTCAACCATATCCAGGAGTTGAAAATCCTTTACAGGCTCAACCTAATCCGACATACATTGATCAACAAGGAACTTTTCGCAATCAATTCATGAACCCCATGATTCCAACATAAAACCCCCTTAAACATAGTATATGGGAGGTCCATCAGGCCAATCTTCATACATGGGGGGACCATCAGGTCAACCATAGTACATGGGAGGACCATCGAGTCAACTACAGTAAATGGGGGGAACCTTAGGTCAGCCAAAATACATGGGAGGTCAGCCATAGTACATGAGAAAACCATATGATTTTCCATCCTGTCGCAACCTATATATGGTCTAGCTAGTGTTCCTATGTCACATGGTTACTACTTGTATCCAGAGGATAAATAAAAGCTTCCATTCTTGGCTACATTAGATCTTACTGATCTGTCACATTTGACCAATGATCTCATACTGCATGCCCCATTCCCCCCCCCTATCCCTGCCAAACTACTATCCGATATCCCAAAGTTTGATGAAAAACCTGGGGAAGATCCTAATAACAACGTAATGGCATTCCATCTCTAGTGTTATTCAAACTCCTTGATGGAAGATTCCATTCATTTATGAATTTTCCAGGGAACCCTCATAGGAGAGGAAATGAAATGGTATATTAAACTTCCATGACACTCCTTTGGTGACTTTAACTCTTTAGCTATGGATTTTTTGACATATTTCTAGCTGTCGATTTGATATGAGACTAATATAGAGCTATTAACCTTGCTTAGAAAATCCACCTCCACCCATATTTCTGATCATATTAACGAATGGAGGCAACAATGAAGACTGATTAAAGATAATATTCCAGACCAACTCCTGGCAGATTGGTTTACCAAGCCACTTTTTCCACCCATCACTAGAGATGTCTCCCCGGGTGGTGTTGTTACTGAGGAGAAAGTGACTAGTCATGATAAATATTTTGACTTAGTGTATTCCCATTTTGAAATACTTTATGATATGATCCCTCATTCTCCTTTCCTGTGGTGAGTTCCATTACTAACGCCAAAACTACTCCCTCTCCTACACAAACCTCCTAGGTGAATGTGGTCTAATCCATGTCATCTCAACAAACTAGAGGTAAGAATAAAAACAAGGGTAGATCCAAGAAGTATTCTAACCAATATGAGAGTACAAAAACTGTTGATAACCAACCTAAAGGGAAAGATAATATTCCATGCATGATTTGTACAGAGGACCACTACACAAAATACTTCCCTCATCGTGAGGAAGTCACTAAATTTCTGAAAGGTACCTTCTAACCTGTAGTGTTAACTGACCCTTTCCCAACTCATCAACAACATATCGTTGTACAAAATCCTTCCCCTCCGCAAGGGGGAAACACAGGTCATTCCCACCATGGGGATGCTTCTTCAAGTTCCACTTAGGTCTTTATGTGTAAGGATATGGTAAGGCTAACAACCAGATATAAGACTTATGACACTCCTCCAGATAGTCATGCCAATGGAGGTGCTACCGATAATCCCTCCACTTCCACTCCTCCATCTTCCGCCCCTCTTTAGATTGAGAGGCCTATTGTTGAATCAATTTTTCAACCGCCCAAGGGAACAACTTGAAATTCAGTTTTCAATCAAAGTGCCCACGCTACTCAAAACTACAAAATTGTTGAATATTTGGTGCAAGCACCTTGTGCTATGTTGACACTTGAAGTTCTACAAAACTGTCCAAGTCAACGTAGAACCTCGTTATCAACCATTGGAGTCGTGGATCTAAAGGCGCCAAATATAATTATGTTTAATATGGACTATTTTAAACTGATTCTCTCTCACCACTTGTCATTCAAATTGAAGCTATGGTTTGTGGGAATAACATCCATCGCACTATTTTAGATGAAGGGTATTCCACATGTGTCATGTATTTATCTTGTTGGAGAGCCATTGGTTCTCATGAACGTAACCGGTCTCCTACCACCATTAAGGAGTTTTATGGACATGGTTTCCAACCTTACAGACTTTTGAAATATTTCACTATGGAGTTAAAGGGAAAAGACATTTCTTTTGACATTGAAGTGGTTGATGCACCCATGGATTATAAATTATTTCTTAGTCATAGTTGTTTCTATGCGATGACTATCGTCGCTTCTTCAATGTTTTTCATTTTACAATTTCCCCATCAAGGGAAAATTGTGACTGTTGGCCAACTTGATTATTGTACACCAAATCTCCATAATTCCTCACATAATAATATCCATTTTCTAAGACAGTCTGATCTTAATTATGAAAGTGTGGGGATAGGTCTCCCCAAATATACCTCACTCATGAGAGTTTTTCCCTTACCTCCCCTTGATCCCCCACATGAGGTTTCCACGTTAACTATGATTATTTCTATGGGGAAATAATACTTTGAATTGTTTGATCCTTGGGTAGTTCCTAGCCCATCTATCATTGAAACATGAGGTGACATCATGCCACTTAGTATTCCACAAGATCTAGTACCTAAACCTTCACTTACTTTATCTGTCTCCATTGATCCTTTTTCTTCCTCCCTCTTTGAAGAACCTATTTATATTAGTATCCAGGAGCCTACAAGAGTGTAGAAAAAATGTCAGCAGATGAACCAAAGCTTGGGGGACATGTCTCCAACCTCTAGGCATCATAATGAAGTTAAACCACTAACTTCTGATAATGATGCTGGAGGAAAAATAACAACCTATGAATATGTTGGGGAAAAACCCTCCAATAGGTATCGATCAACATACCAACCTATGGAAATCATGTTGGGAAGAGGCCCATTCATGGGTATTACACTGAGCATAGTTTATTCTTTTTTTCAAGATCGTTAAAAAATGAAACCGACTTCTAGAAAAGTTTATGTTTCTGTGTCAAACTCATTAAAAAATTAAACTGAGGATTCTGAGCATATTTCTTTCTCTATTTCAAGCTCATTAAAACATTAATAAGACTATGATCATACTTCGTCATACTTCGAGCTCATTAATCCACAAAGAGTCATCTTTCGAGTGGTAGTTTACCCCTTTTTCTCCCTCATAAGACTACCTATGAAAAATGTATACTCTAGTCAATCATGAATAGAAGAGTTCTTCCTTGTATTGTTTTACAATTTTTCAGGCTTGGGGGACTAAAATTATGAAAAAGAACACCCTTGGAGTCATCTTTAATATCTTTTCAGAGTCTCTAAACATGAAAAAATTGTTGAGTTTTCCTTCTTTTGACTCGTAAAACATGCATTGAAGGACCCATATGGGGCCGAACCCATCCTTCTTGAAGTTCATTAAACATATGATGATGGAATCATCGAAGATGAGATCATAGATGATTTTAGGTGTTAAATTTTGCAAATGGGCTAATTTTCCATTGTTTTTACAATAAAAATAAGCGCTAATTTCCATTTTTTCTAAGAACAATTCGCCAAAATTCCATATAACACAATTACTTTTCCTTATAAATCACCAAATTTTTATAGAAACTATATAAAATCCTTAGAAACTTTAATATTTTTACCAAACTATAGCCAAACATTTTACATTTTGCATATTAAGGACTAGTAATATTATCCCATGTTTCTATATTTTAATATAAATTTCCATACTTAAAATGATCCCTCATGAGATATATCAAGCATCTGTTATCCTCCTCAAGCTCGTTAAAAACAAAGAGGCACTTGCCAATCATGGTGGGGGGGGGAAATTGAAGGAAGTGGGTCATGTTTTTGGAAAGCATCATGGAAGCGATTTGTTGTCGGCCTTGAACATGGAACTTGTTGCATCTCATATTATAGTTGGGTAATCTTCTTCTTTGGGTCATACCAATCCCATGAGTCTTCATACTCCTTTATCTCACCCGAAGAGTGCCCCGATGATGATCACACTATGTTTTGGTCTATCTCTTAGTTGAGTCAATGTTGCCAAGTCACTTTTCATGCCTCACAATGTTCAAGGGAAGTTTCATCTCAAACCAACCATTCTACAATATTATCCATTTTCATACCCATGTTAGTCAATCCTTATTTGATCTATCATATTTTATCACTTTTCTATGTTAGTTTCATGTCGATGATGGGGGAAACATCATGACCTTCCTTCAACGAGTATGTTCTTGTTGAATTCAACACATTATCTGGGAATTAGACTTTGAAACAAGTTATTACCTTGGAGCCTGGATGCCTTAATGGCAGGTTTTCTCACCTTTGATGACAATTTTATCCCATTGACCTCTGATTGAATGATTCCATAGATGTTTGACTTCAACTCATTTATTCAATTTTGTTGGAATGTACTAGGGTACCTTGTGAGTCATTATTATCATTGGTGATTTCCCTCACACTTATTAACAATATACATTAATGACCGGTAATCAAGTGGTTTCTACCATGTTTGACATCAAGTCATTTATTCACATGTCTAGATTCGTACTATTTTGGGATTGGGATGAAGACCTTGGGTTGGGAGTTCACTTTGTTATGTGCTTTACCCAGGCTGCGATGGAGATCATTTGAATATGTAGAAGATTCCAGTATAACCACCATATTGTCAATCTCACTGATGTATATGTTATCATATAGATCCACTTTGTATTGGTCTGTGTCTATGATGTTTTGTCATATCGTAGCTCCATTTTGTATTCTTTCGTGGCTACAAATTAATCATTTCATGGAGGTATGGATACAAATTGTATCTTTGGTCACCATATCCTTAGTCAATACTTTCATGGATCTGGAGTGTATTGGTCAGTGACCATGCTTTGAGTCAGTTTATCCAAGTATGAATGTGCCCACCTCGAGGATGATATATGTCTATTGTTTGATGTTTTCTTGCAACTTCCACCTGACTTTCCTATTCTAGTGCCTTGATGCACATATTTTTGTAAAGAATTTCAACCATCAACTTCTCTTCTAACCTCACAATTTAAGGGGAATCTATTACACACCAAAATGTCACACTTAGGTGTTGCATCTATTACGCACCTTAAGTATTGCAAGTGTCGTAAAGTTTCATATGCACCTTACTAAGTGTCGAATTCACTTTATCAAGAGTTGTATGCACCTTACTAAGTATCACATGCACTTTATTGAGTGTCACAACATTGACACCATGAAATAACATTTGTCACAATCCCTAGTTAGTGTGGAGGATAAATTTATCATATTAAGGTCAAAATACTATGTGCACATGTATTATTCATTTTTATTGAAAAAAGGAAATTAATTTAGTGTGAGAATCCACCTCACATTTAGTTTCCTAATATCAAGGAGAAGTTGAGAATATCATGGGTGGTTGAGAGATTTTCTCAAACCAATATATTTGATGGATCTTGAGATATGTATCCTCCGTAAAATCCTTGAGATATTTTTTCTCCCTAAAATCCTTGAGAGATATTTTCTGCCTGAAAATCTTGGAAATCCAAATTTAGTGGATCTAGTGAGTGATTTCCTCCATTGTGGTTAAGCCTCCAAATCCTATATAAAGAGGGAATTCCAAGGTGAAACAAAGAGAGGAGAAAGTGTGTATATGATACTTATGCTCTTAAGATAAACAACTTTATACTACATTAAAGGACTGGATTAGAAGCTTGAAGGAAAGATAGCGCAACAAGGTTGTAAGTTCCCATGTTTTCATAATGCATAACTTGGCCTATGTCCTTCATACTGTTGTTTATACATGTATGTCTATATAGATAAATCTTCTCTTGTCTTATGATATATTGTAGAAGTAGAAGGTAATGTTTTGTTCCTTGCATACTTTCTTCATCGTGATAGGAGCTTGGAAAACAAGGTCAAATATTGAAGATCAATGAGGACACCCATCAAAAAGGATTAAGTCACACTTATTTACTCTATTTTATCTGCATATAGACATAAATAATAGATCTAAAGGAGTGTTAGTGTCCATTTTTTTTTTTTTTTATTGTTTTGGTCAATAGGGGTCTAGATATCCAAGGGAGATTTCAACTGTCTACAAGGGAAATATTCTGTAACACCTACATACCTATATTTTTATTAACTTTCATGGGAGGGGAAATACTATTATTTGTTTTACTAATAAAATCATATATGAAAAAATATTTTTTCTCTCAGATGATATTTGTACTTTACTTTGAAATTCTTGAAAATATTTAATATAATCACTAATGATTTAGTTTTGAGGGTTATCTCAAGAGGTCATGAGCTATATGTGACATCTCTACCTCAAAATTGGAGAGATCACAGGTTCAATTCTCTTAAAGGGATCAAACTCCATAATCAAGACCAATAATTGCCTTGTTTACTCGAAGGATTTTCTATTACCAATAATTTAGCAAGAAATTATTTGTAAATAAAATTAAGGGGGGAAACCTAAAGGTCTTTGCATATCGTAAGGACACTTAATAACCAACCTAGTCTAATTCCATCTTTAAGGATTATGGTGCATGTGTGGTGTGAAATAAAACATTATAAAACTTTCTCGTAAACCACGATGTAGGTGAGAATAATTTCTTGGATAGTTGTGAATATCTGAAATACAAGATGCATAAAATTGGAGATACCTATATTGTCCTTCAAATAAATATCACATGGTTGTAATATGTTTATATTTTACAACACCCCTACAATGAAAAATCTAATCGATTAACAAGGGTGAAAAATTATCAATGATGTACTTACAAAGGCATGATAAGAATTTTGGACCGGTAATATTAGTGCAAGTGAGATTTAATAATAGATTAGCATCAATTATGCACCATATTGAACATAAATGTGTTCTCCTTACTCCTGTAGTTAATTCATACAATACAAACATAAGTGGAGGGAGACCCCAAATTATAGGTTATAATTACAAATTTTTTTTAAGCATGCAACATTATTGGGTAGTTTCATACACTTTTTTAGAACTAAGTATGGCTTGTTTTTTCATTTTAATGACTATTCTAATCCCTAACTAAAATATTTCTTTCAATGTTTCTCTTATTGGGAAATCATTTATCAAATGTGAGCATTCTAAAATTCTAAAATGACATTTCCTTATAATAAATTGAAGGTGGATTTGACACTACCCATGCAATTGCAAGGTAAATCCTTTAGATTGTTTGAATCGTAAACTTTTATATGATTGTGGTATGTATTTCTTAATCTCTACAGTAAAAACTTTTACACTTTACACTTCAAATTATATGATATAGGATTTGTATGTATGAACAATTTTCTTCCATTTGTTACAAGCCATATGATAGGGAAACCATCAAATTTAGAGGTGCAGATGCTGATATAAACTTTAACATTGATTATTATGAGGAAGATATGAAGTAGGTAAAGAAAGAATGTTTCTATTGTGTAGGTATTCTTCTTTTATGCTTGGGTTAAATACTTTTCATTGAATAAATATGTTTATTGTGATCCACAAATGACTAAACTCATGAAATAATAATTTATTTATGTCATTACTCATTAAAGTACCATATTTTATAGAGGAAGTTCAAATTTTAGCGTTGTGACATTGAACAAATGTGGCAGATGGAAGCTAGATTGGGACAAATTATTGGGAAAAAGTTAAATTGTGGTAATCAAAGCGTTCAACAACTGTCAAAGTTCTCTTTTTTTTTTTTTTAATTCGAATAACAATTTGATTCTTGGTACAACTTTCATCTTAGAAGAATTTTTTATATAGTTTCTCAAGAAAAGAGAGCATTTGGTATAAAAAGACTAGCCCTCTGTTCATTCCAACTTGTATAGAAGAAATGATTCACTAAAATCCACATTTAGATGTAGTGGGAGGAATAGGTGGGAAAAATAATATCTCTACATGTATCATCAAATATTGTCCCACTAGAAAAATAAGCACGGGGTACTTTTGCAAAGGTGGATTTGGTAAACTTACACCTCGAGATTTTAATTCAAATCCTCCACGTGATGTTGATGTAAAGTTGGAAAGTTAAATTGGGAAGTGGTTTACTAAATGGATAATGAATGTAGGTAGGATCCATTGAGCATGGAATAAGGGGCATAGTATTCATTTTGAGCTTACTATTTTGGAATAATTAGATATGCGACTTGGTAAGCGACCACTAGGAGGAGCTGCTGGAAGAAGCAGTAGGCGATTTTTGGTGGTTTAAAGAATTGGCTTATTCAAAGGATTAGAAAAAAAAAATTCAAGGATAATTTTGATGGACTGGTTCATTATATATAAATTCATAATCATTGTTCTTTTCCTTGAATCACAATGGCATATAATCTTTGCAGTAATATTTAAAATTTTCGGTCCTAATTATTACTCTACTCTATATAAATTTAGTGGAGTTGCAAGTCCACTTAGATCCTACCTTCTCTTTGTTAAGGTGGTTGGATAAATATATGACAAGGAAGAAATAATGCAACATACCCATAGATTCATTTAGGGATTAGTTTCCTCTTCTTATCATCCCAAACATCAATTGACATGCGATGAATCCCAACCATGCAGATTCCCTTATCTCCCTTGTGAATGAACCAAGTATAATATTGATTCCCTCATGTATATGCATTGTCTCCTCTGTAAATGAACCAAGCACAAGATCGAATCCATCATGTATACACATTGTTTTCTTGGAGGTAGTGTAAATTTGATAACATATTCTTGGAGGGGGTAGCTAAGTTGAATCTGATTGGACTAAAAACCGAGATCATATTAGATCATTGATATTCTTATATTTAGTACTGAAATATGATCTCATTGGATTTGAAATAGTTCATTGTGATAGCAAGTGAAAGGAAATATGACATTTTTAAGTGAAAACATAGATGATAGTTTTCTATTCATTCTGGACAAGTATGCACAAGTCATATATGAGCTTCCATTTTATATCTGCAACAACAAAAACCAATGGTTACAATATGGGGTTAGGAATTTCGAACCAATGAAGCCTAAGTGACCATTGATGAGATGGCCTATTCCAAGGATGAGACATCCAATACATGAGGATTATTTCTCCCATTATTAACCTTGATCAACAAGCTTCACGAGTGCAATAACACCAATCCAGTATACCACTTGAGAAAAATAGGATCGATTCTTAAGAAAAATTTAAAACCAGCTATGAAGCTTGTTGATCTTCTCAAATCAGGTTTTGGTCATGGTTCTCAAATCAGGTTGCATTAATATCACTTCTATAATTTTTTGGAGGCAACATTTTTGTCCATAATGGACATGGACATAGAAACACCTCCATTACTAGTCTATGATATCGTCATGTTGGTCCTAGAGTCTTCAGCTGACTGTTAAAGGGAAGAGCTAGGCCACCTCAAGTTTAGAATGGTTGGTTTTCTGATTTTGTTGGTCAGTTAGAGGGTTGGTTTTACCAAGACATGAGCATGATGGGGTTGGAAAAATGATATGGATGAGGGTCCTCCTTGGATGGTGACACACAAATGATAGACAAGTGAAATAATAGAGGTAAAAAAAAAGGGAAACAACAAACCACTCAATGAATAATATATTGCAAGAAGTTTGATACTTAAAATATCATTTCATGACATCAAGCGTGTATCAAAAATGCAATTACTCCCATAGGTTGCAATAAAAAAAAATCTTCACCAAATTATTTGTTGTTTAACAGGTTGCATATTTGTAAAGACAAGTTATACAATAGATGAAGGAAATGAAATGTACTTCACACAAGTCAAAAACTACATTCAAGATAAGATAAAAACACATGTATATTTGGAAAAAAAACACTGTCATCAAGAGTATATTCACTAGGTAGAGAGATTTAATCCATGCATAGAACAAGTTCAACTAGTTGATGTATTGATCTTCTCCTCCCAAAAACCAAACCCTCAAAACATACAAAAATTGCATATTTATCAGAGTTGTAGAGGCTCTCGTCCATATGGGACCGAGGCTTCACTCTATGCTACCAGTTGTAAAAAAACTAATTAACTTAACTAAACACATTGCTGGAGTGTATTAATGAATACTTTGTGCTTGACTTAATAAAAAAGAGTGGTTCTTATCACACATAAAAAACCACTTATTAACTTTAATCTAACATAGTCTTGCAATTAAACAACTAAAAGATGCTACTTAGAAATGAAACTAGACTGATACGTATGCTAGAGTGAACTGATATTGGACAAAAAATAACTAGGAGTGACATAATCGATTTCTGTATCGAGCACTGACATCCATGCGCATTGTTGGAGGCCACTGGGAGATAACTAGATGTGTCGACAACATTTAAAAACTTCAAAATATGAAATAAATGAGGATAAGCCATTTCTGAAATTCAACGTTCGAGAGCTTTGGAGTACAGAGTATACATATCTCTCAGAGGACCAAACTCCCAGAGTCCTTAACTGACACTTTTGCTAATTATCCTCAGATTAAGACTTTAATCATTTTGATGTTTCATCACTTCAACAATTTGGGGTTCAAGAGTTTCTGAATGCATATTTGAGAATATCCCAGAGTGACAATGTTGTGGAGTGACGTGGCAGTGAGGACCCACTTCGACAATTCAAGGCTCTGACACTTCGGAGGTTTGGAGAACTGTGTTCACTTTGAGTTGAAATCCCTTGGAGTGCTAATCTCACAAATTCATTAACCAAGTTTATTGCTAATTAACTTAAGATTAATATATCTTAACATTAAGCATTTCGAGATTTCAGGACTCCGATTCTTCGAGGTTCGAGAGGTTTTGAATTGAAATCCACTGGAGTGGCGATCTCCTAGATCTAACGTGGCCATATGATGTCACAATTGTTGATGTGTCAATAAAATAAGAGTGACACATGTCACCTGGAAAAGAGAAGATGACGTAACCAAAGTACCAGAAATGAGTGTGATATGGATTTTATGAGAAAAATGAAATGACTACAGATTATTAATAGGTGCTTAACACAAAATAATAGAGATACAATAAAACTGGTTTTCTATTCAATAAGGAAATAAGATGAAACTGTAAAATGCAGCGGAAAACAAGCTTCCTGGAATGGTGGCAGCTTATCTCTAAGAAGAGATGTGATGACTGTGCTCATTTGCAAGAAGATTATCACAATGATGCTCTGAAGGCCTTTTTACAATAAAAAGGAATGCCCAAAACCCTATACATCCAAAAACCTTACCCTAGGAGATGAAGCGCCAAAATTCATGTGGGCCCTGTTTGGGTAAGTTAGTACATCAACTTCCCGGGGTCGT
>CBVK0101167177.1:361-21114 GCA_900067695.1 Picea abies
CTTTGGAATAGGAAGAGAGATACACTCTCCAAAGCACAAAACACACAATAGCATCTTGTGTTAAGGAGTGTTAAATTCCATTTACAACATATAGTCCTGGGAAGCCCTTCTCACACAAGGGTCAAACACGAGGTCGCATTGGTATTGACATAGTTACTCACCCTGCTTTGTTGATATCGGTGTAGAGATTGCACTTATTACGGGGATCACTTCGAGGTATACGCACAATGATGAGTGGAAGCCTTTTGAGTTGATTTCAGGATAGATACCCTGCCCTTGCGTGTGGATCGGACTGTCGATTGTTCCCCCAGGTTTTATTGTTGTCGGTGGTAACCTTAGTGGCCTATCTTTCTAGGTTCTTACACAAGGTGACTGTGAAGGGGAAAGTCTTCACGGTACCTAAAATCGACGTTGGCCAAACTCACTCGGGCTCTTTGGAGGGTATACCCACGATTATGTGTGGGAGCTTGCACTAGGGTGTAAGTCTGTTAAGAAGGTCATCAGCGTAATGTTTCCACCCTAGCCCAACCCCTTCTTATCTCGTTGTTGCAACGTTGGATTTCATCACCAACTAGTGACTTTGGAATTAGAAGGTCTTGTTTGCTTGGTGTTGCTTCCTAGATTTTGTTTACTAGCACGTGCTGTTTGTTTACCAAAGTTGACCATATGATTTTCTTCATAAGTTTGTCATTCATTTACAATAGCTCCTCCACATCGTTCACATAGAATGTAGGGTTTATCTCCAGAGCATCTAGAAGGTTCTCAACCCTTGCCTACAAGTTCACCTGAGGGCTCTCCTCGATAGAGTGAAGTCCCAGTCATCACCACGCCACAAGTGAAACGAATTGACTCTCTAGAAAATTTCTGAATTAACAATAATCGGGAGGACTTTCAACTTCACCCTGATTTTGAGCGACTGTTTATGCGATTGAATTCTTCCGAAGACCTAGTTGTTACGTCTTTTGGATCACCGGTTGGACCCTTTCCAGGAATTGAAGGCCAAGATCCTATTTGGTCTATGGGTGTTTTTTGATGGGACCTTTTTGGTCCAGGCTCACCTGTATTTTCCGAAATCATCTCACCTGTGATTTTCTAAATCTCTAGCCCAGAGACAGTATCATCTACTATCGCCTATTACTTTCTTGGTATGGATGCCCCACGATCTGAACACATCTTGATCATCCCTCTTGAAATGACCCATCATACAGATACTACGAGTGTTCACACCAATTTTACCGCGATTAGTTTCACCCCCATTAGCACACCACGAATGCCCAACGTCACCCCAACCCTACCACCTGGATATTGTGCATTGAATTCTTCCATTCCCACTCCTATGCAAACCCCATCTGACTCTCCTGGTGGTCCTTTTTCTTTTGGGCACTCTCTTCCTGATTTTATTCTGACACTCCCTCAATTTCCTTTTGGAGGACCTCTGTCGTCCTCCACTGGCAGTCTTAATCCTAGTGGCACTATTCCGTCATTCACACCAACTTACCAGATTCCCGTTGGTGGACAATTTCACCAAGGTGGTATGAATCAACCCCCTCTTAGTAGGCAAATTCTGATCAGAACAAAAATCCCAATTGGAACACAAACCCCAATTGGAACGCTACCCCCAATTGGAACACCACCTTCGATAGGAGGACCGACCCCACCTTATGGACAAAACATACCTCCATCCTTGGCCCAATATTGGAATTAGTTGATACAACATCCTCCTCAATCGACTAGGGGGAAACAGTTTCCAGTTGCATCTGTGATACCCCCTAGTATGGGCCAACCATATGCAGGTATGTTCAATCCTATTTGGCGCTCGAATGCTCAAACTCACATCCCTGTTCCAGGATACAATCCCATGAGCTACTATCCTCTCCAACCACCACCGAATCTTCCTGGGTCTTCACATTATATGCAGACTTCTTATGGTCCTACTGGTTTGCTAAAGGGGCTTCCTCCCCAAATCCACCAGTACCCATAGGTGAATCGATAGTTACCCTTTTTTGCCACTTTGGATCTTCTGAATTTTTCAAGGATTTTAAATGATCCAATTCGTCACTCTCCCCAATGGCCTGATATACCAGCCAAGATACCATTAGACATCCCTAAATTCGATGGCAAAGAGGGAGAGGACCCGAACAATCACGTCATGACTTTTCACCTTTGGTGTTCATCCAAATCGTTGATGGATGACTCTATTAGTTTACGTCTTTTTGAACGAACCCTCACAAGTTCTGCTGCGAAGTGGTATATAGAATTACCATGAGGTTTCTTCGCTGACTTCAACACCCTAGCTATGGATTTCCTCACACACTACCAGTTACCGATTTGTTATGAAATGGGGACCGAGATTTTGAGTTCTTTCAAACAAAACAAAGCCACTCATATATCCGATCACATTCATGAGTGGCGACGGAGACGACGTCTCATCAAACTTGAACTCCCCGATCAGTTGCTGGCAGAGTGGTTCACCAAATCGTTTGTGAACGACATTGGTCGTGACATCGCCATGGGTGGAGTAGTCACGGAAGAGCAGGCCATAAATCGTGCTCAATATCTTGACCTCGTTTACTCATAAACAAGTACCCTTTACGACTTACTACCTGACTTACCTCATCCTTCCACTTCCACCACTTCAACTACTCCAACTACTTCTCATGCAGCTGACACTGTGATTGGCACTTTCCAGGCCCAACCACATTCCGCCTCAAGCACCAACCCCAAACATGCTTCTTCTAATGTTCAAAATTCTCCGTCTCCTGCCCCTCCCACCAGCAAGACTTCTGATGTAAATGCAGTCCAATATACCCCAGCCAGTAAAAACAAATCTAAAAAGGGAAGGGCTAAGAATAAGGAGGACAAAAATACTTCTCAAGTAGAGCGAACCAAAACTACACCTGTTGACAATCGGGATAAGTGCAAACCTCGATACACTTGTCTTATCTGTGGTGATGATCATTACACGAAGGATTGTGCACGACGCGCTGAGGTCACTAAGTTCCTTCAAGGAGCTCCAAAACCACCTTCTCTAGACGTTTTGTCCCAACCCTTCCCGTCTCAACAATAGGCTCAGTTGGTCATTCATGACCAACCCTCATCTTCTACTACATCCTATGTATTGATGTGTACTGGCGATTCAAAGCAGAGCAACGTTGCACTCACTACTCGAGCCAAAGATTATTCTCCCTCTAAAGAGAAGGTTGATGATCTACCTCCTTCCTTGGCACAACCCTCTCCTGCGACTCCACCTACCAATGGTCCTCCTCATCTCGAACGACCGAGCCTCGACATAGTTCTTTGACCCCCCCCAAAGGGCGTCGTTCGGAAATCGGCTTTCAATCCTCATGCTCGTGCTGTCCAGAACTACAACATTGTTGAAGATCTAGCCCAAGCACCTTCTGCGATGTCAGCCCTCGAAGTCCTTCAAAGTTGTCCCACACAACGGGAGGCATTGTTGAAAGATATTGGTGGAATCGACCCAACGGATATGAATTTAATAATTTTTTACTTGGAAGATCACATTCCAAGGTTACCCCCTCAACTCACGTTCCAGATCCAAGTGATTGTCTCTGACAAAAAAATTTGTCGAACCGTTATCGACGAGGGTGCCTCGACGTGTGTTATGTCTCTTACTTGCTGGAAAGCCATTGGCTCTCCCTCTTTGAATGAATCCTAGAATACTCTCAAAGCCTTCAATGGATTTGGTTTTAAGCCCTACGATGTCCTTCCTTCATTGCCCATCACGTTAGAAGGAAAAATGGTCCAAGTCGAAGTGGAAGTCTTTGACACTCCCCTTGATTACAATCTCTTGCTTGGCTGCAGCTGGATCAATTCCATGTGCGTAGTTGTGTCGACCCTTTTCCGTGTGGTATGTTTCCCACATCAAGGGAAGGTAGTCACCATCGACCAATTAGCCTTCTTTAATTTTGATACCCGAAATGGAAACGTATCGTCCATCGCTAAAACCCCACCGGGTTATGAGAACGTCGGCGTAGGCCTTCTAAAAGACTCTTCGTTAATGGGTACTTTCCCCATTCCACCGCTCGATGTTCTGCGCTCGTCCATTGCTTCAATCAACATGATCTCCACCTCGATTCATGAACTTCCTACGTCTCACGATCCATGGATAGTACCTGACCCTGGAGATCATCTTCATTATGGCGACAAAATTCCATTAAGTCTGGTTGAATCCGCCTATTAGGCCATTCAATCGACAACTCCTTCTACCTCCTCTCTTGGTGAGTTGTCTCCCAATCCCTTCCATGTCATTTTTCCCACGTAAAAAATGATCATGTCTGTCATGGAAGACACCCCTTGGGATGATGGACATCATTGTTTCATCCTCTTTCTAGAGAAACATACCATTGAGAACTATCAACGGATCTTGAACCTGTCGACCATTGTCGTCATCTAAACCGTTCTCGCATCTTCACACGATGTGTTTTCTGAAGGAAACATAAGCAATATCTCACCCACTATTCCCCTTGACATATCCATCAAACCTAGGATTGTCGAAGATGTCCATATCGGAGCTTCGTGTTCCTTTGATGAAATCGTCACCTACACATCCATTTTCAAAGAGTTTCGTGACATCTTCGCCTGGAGCTATGAAGAAATGTTGGGTATTGACCCTGAGATTGTGATATATGAGATCAAGACATACCCCGACGCTAAACCCATTCGGCAACGCCTTCATCCAGTTCACCCACATAAAGCGACTACTATCAAGCTCGAAGTCGAGAAAATTCTTAAAGCTAGATTTATTTATCCAGTGGCTCTCACTGAATGGGTTTCCAATCTTGTCCCAATCGACAAGAAACAAGGTACAATTCATGTATGCGTTGATTATAGGGATATCAAAAAATCTTGTCCCAAAGACAACTTTCCTACCCCCTTCGTCGATCAGATTGTCGACAATTACGCCGGAAGTGAAATCTTCTCTCTGATGGATGGTTTCTCCAGGTATAATCAAATCAACATTGTTCCTGAGGATCAACATAAGACTTCTTTCATTTGTCCTTGGGGTACTTTTTCCTATCGGAAACTCCCTTTCGGTCTCAAGAACGTTGGCGCAACTTTTCAACGCGCTATGTCTTATGCTTTCCATGATATCAAGCACATCGTTCAACCATATCTGGATGATTTACCCGCTCACTCAATGCGCCGAGTCGATCATCCAACCCACCTTCGAGCCATTTTCGTCCGCTGTTGGTTCTACCATATACATTTGAATCCTCATAAGTGCATTTTTTTCATGGAATCCGTCCGACTTCTAGGTTTTATTGTTTCGCGTCAAGGGATCCGGGTGTATCCTTTAAAGGTTGAGGCGATCCTTAATCTCCCTCCTCCTTCTACACTTCACCAGTTTCAATGTTTGCAGGGGAAAGAAAACTTTCTTCATCCGTTTATCCCAAATTATGCCGAGATAACTCGTGGATTTACGTGGCTACTAAAAAAGGGGTCCGAGTTCGTATGGGATACCATCACCAACAATGCTTTTGAAGCTTTGAAATTGTCCCTAATGCGTGCTCCACTTCTTTTTCCCCCCGATTATAGTCGCGATTATTTCCTTTACCTTGCTTCCTCGGATTACACCATTGGTATGGTTCTCGTCTAAGAGGATGATGCTAACGACAAACATGTTATATACTACTTGAGTCGAAGTCTAATGCCTACTGAAATCAAGTATTTACATGTCGAAAAACTGGCCTTGGTTGCCGTCCAAGCCATCCAACGCTTTCGGCACTATATCCTCTCATGCAAGACTATAGTGATTTCTAACTACAACCCTATGCAACACATTCTTATGCGTCAATTGCTAGGGGGAAAATACTCCAAATGGATTTTGATACTCCAAGAGTTTGACTTGGAATTCGAACGCGCCATGTCCAAGAAGTCCTTAGTGTTTGCTGAGTTGATATGCGACTTTCCCTATTCTGAAACGGAAAATGTAGTAGCTGATTCATTTCCTGATGAATCCCTTTTCCTTATCAGCACTGATGATATTTGGTATGGTGATATCATCATATATCTCCAAACCCATACTTTCTAGCCAACTTTGTCTAGTACTGACCGACATCGAATATGCTACCAAGCCCGTCAATATATTATCCTTGGGGATACTCTTTATCGTTGTGGGATTGACTCTGTTTTTTGACACTGCCTAATGTTCGATGAAGCCAAGAAAGATATGAATAACTGCCATTCTGGAGCATGTGGTGGTCATATGTCTAGGTATGCTACTGCCTAGAAGATCTTACGAGTAAGGTATTTTTGGCCTTCTTTATTTAACAACTGCATAATCGTCATTAAAAAATGCCATGCTTGCCAGACCTACAATAACAAGATACGGTCCCATCCCACTCCTTTTCACCCTGTGGTCTCTGTTGGTCCCTTTGCGAAAGGGGGCATCGATTTCATGACATGTCACCCTCACTCGACTGGGGGGCATGGATACATTATTGTAGCCGTCGATTACTTTATGAAATGGGTCTAGGTGATGCCGACATTTGACAACACTGGAATGACCACAACATTATTCATTTTTAATCACGTCATAGCTCGTTTTGGTGTTCCCCAGGCTATCGTCACTAATCACGGTAGCCACTTTAGAAACTTCATGATGTCTAAACTTACTGAAAAGTTGGGTCTTTGCCATGAAAACTCAACGCCCTATTACCCACAAGCTAACGGCCAAGTCGAAGAAATTAACAAAGTTCTCATAACTATTCTCTGACGAATGATAGGGATTCACAAAACAAGTTGGAACATAATGTTTTTCAGCATTGTGGTCTTATCGGACATCCGTCAAGTTTGCTACTAGGTTTACACCTTTCTGGTTAGTCTATGGTTTGGAAGCCATTATCGCGATTGAATGCGAGATACCCTCTTTAAAACTAGTTGTTGAACTCCTACTAAACACTTATGCTGAGGAAGAACGTCTATCGTATCTTATGCGATTAGATGAAGCTCGATGCGATGCTACCCTAGTCATAGAAGCTCAGAAAAAACATGTCAAGGCCCAATACAACAAACATGTCAAGCCTCACGTTTTCTCCGAAGGAGATCTCGTTCTCCTCTATGATCAGGATCGAGATATGATAGGAGATGGAAAATTCGAATCCATGTGGCAAGGTCCTTATATCGTTCGACGAGTTTTGGAAAAAGGATCTTATGAGTTAGTAGATTACGATGGTATCCCTTTGAGTGAACCAAGGAATGGGTTGTACTTGAAGAAGTACTATGCATAAAATCACCTGTGCATGAGTAGTTGTATTTTTATTGTATCATACTTCTTGTGTGTTACTGTAGCTTGATTTCATAGTTATCTGGTCTCTTCCCTTATGTGACGTTGTGTTTGATTTGCAGATGTCAGAGTCTTCGCTACCCTATATTAGCTTCGCTGATGGCGCTAGCCGTAGTACTCACAACCTTGCTTTCATTGCATGGGCAATTTACGCCCCTAAAAATGAACTCGTCTCATTACGAGGTGTGTGTCTCAGTCGTGCAACCAAAAATATTGCAGAGTATAGTGTCATTATCGAATTGTTGATTGATGCTATCTCGCTCAGAATCCGTCATTTGGTTGTGCGACTCGATTCGCAGCTTGTAGTACTATAGTTAAGTAATGTCTATACTATTCAAAGTCCTAATTTGTTACGGGTGTATTTGCGAATTCGCCTCTTGGAACATTATTTTGATTATATTGAATAGAAACATATTCCTAGATGTCTAAATACATTAACTGATGCATTGGATAACTATGTATTAGACATACATTTGGATCATTTATAAATCAATCACATCAATTTTCACAACACAAGATAAACTGGTAGAAGCCGTATGTATATATAACGATCAAAAGAGTTTTTACAAAAAAGTTTTGTCCGAAGACCAAAATGTCAAAATCTGAAGCTCATAGCTTCTACAAAGTGACATCATGGATGATGTTCATGGTAAAACACGACTTCTCAGGCAACCCTACAGAGCAGTTGACCAATGGACTCTGACACTCCTACTGTATGACGCTGATAACATCGTGGAACCTCTCCAAGAGGCATGTATGGAATATTTAATGTCAAGCCCTCTAGGTTTTGTTCCACTGCTTGATAATCCTTGACATCCCATTGTGGCACTGGTGCCACCTCTCCTTGTCATTGAATGGGAGATGTACCAGGAGGTCAGTAAGGTCCAACATATGTGTCATCAACAATGAATTTTGTATTTAGTCTTTGGACAAACATATAAAAACATTTTCATATGATAAAATTCACAAAAACATTTAAAAAGGAAAAAATGTGTACTTCTTACCAAGTTCCCCCCACTGAGCACCCTCAGGTAGGACTAAGTCCGTATCTCCTCGGAAATCCAACCCGACATAAGCATAATTGTCGACCATCAACATCTGTGGTTGCATCCAGTCGAAGAAGGTATCATCATACTTGATAATTGGTCCAGCTACGTGCCGGGCCATGAGTTAACACCATCTCAACATTCTTGGATCCCTGGGAGCCGGTAAATCCCACTCAACCTGCAACCTCAGTAATGGAACCCTCTTGAGAAAGAAGGACACTAACAAAGACCTGTACCCAAATTTCTTCAGGTTTCCTCGTCTGCATTTGGTCAACTGCCTTTTCATGCTACGAAGCACAACATCTTCCTAGTTAAAAACCCGAGGCTCAGTACACTCTATGGCATACTAAAAGTAACTCTGGAGTGCCATGTGAGGAGCGTATCTCCCAACCATATGTGCAATGGTGAACAAAATAGTGCGGAGAGTCAAATCCCGCACTCCCCAAATAGCTACTTTCCCTTTTTTCCTCTCTGCCTCTGGAACACAGTGTAAGTAGTAGTACTCACTCATGGGCAACCCACCATCTCTGCTACCAGTCAGGCTCACGTGGTACCCATGCCATGACAGTCCTGTTAAGAAGTAAATGTCCTCAATATCCAAGGACAGTGTGTGGACCCCTACATGGAATACTTGCTGATCGAGATCCCACATATGCACAAGGTACTTTAATAACCTGATTTGGGCCCTCATGCCCGGGATACAAAAGTACTTCAGAAGACCACAGTTTCTCAAAGAAACAATGGTAGGCGGATGATTTTTGTCAATGGAATTATCTTCTTCATGCTCTATTTTGTGCCATTCTAGAACCATTTTGATGGCCAAATACCTGCATAAGAAGCACAAGAAGAAGATTAATAACTCTATTCACAAATTGGGATCTTTTCATTGGGCAATTTTTTAAAAAACTTTTATACTTTGCGGTTCTCACAGGTGCCCTTTAGGCATAGTGTGGGGTTCTCGCAGGTGCCTTTGGGCTCACCTGCGAGAATGACCCATTCTCACAGGTCCCGTGTAGCTCACTTGTGAGAATGGATGAGTGCAATAATGGCCCCCAAAACCAATTCAAAAATGTGTTTTTGCCAATGAAAATGAGAAATTAAACCATGAAAGAGTAGAGGACAAAGAGCCTACCTCACTGTCGTTGACGGCTCGTCGAATGGATGCTCGTAACTCCTGCAATCTGATGTTGAATTTTGAGGGTAAAAGAGGGGTTTTTGGGCTGAAATAGTGGTAAAGTTGAAATGATATGGTAAAAAGAGTTTTTACTTTATATTTACTTTTACCATGTTATTGAATTTTTATAATTATTTATTTATTAAAACCTAATCCCTAATGCCCTTTTGAGTGTAACCTTTGCAGGCGTAATGACTTTGATGTTCATATACAGGGATGCAGACATAATTTTTCTTTTTCATCGCATGTTTTGATTGTTTTTTATGGTTTTTGTATAAAACCTCGAGCTTGGTCTTTGTCCGTTCTCACACTTGAAAATACATGAGAACTTGATCGAGCATACTTTTATCACTTTTTTAGGCTCAACAAGGTTATACGAAAAATGAACCCCCCTGGAGTCCTCTTTAAGCTCTTTTCAGACTCTCTAAACATGAAAATATTGCCGAGCGATCTTGTTCTTTTCATGCTCGTTAAAGTATTTGAAGAAAATGTCTGTTGAGCGATAATTTATCTCTTTTTCGGTCTCATCGGACTATTTTACGAAAAATGAACTAAGATATTTCTCTTTTAAGTGTTTTTTCAGACTCTATAATCATGAAAAACCTTCGAGTTTTCTATCTTTGGACTCGTTAAACAAACATCGATAGACCCGTAATGGGACTGAACCACTCCTTCCCAGGATTCGTTAAACATACTCCGAAGGACTTATCGGAAGTATAAGCTTATATCAACAAGCATATGTTATCCTCCTCAAGCTTGCGTAAAAATAAAGAGGTACTCGCCAGAAATGGTGGGGAAAAATTTGGGAAAGGGATATGTTCTCGTCTTCATATTGATTGGCAATAAGTGTCGCTCTTGAACATGACACCCCCTATTCATTATATTTGAAGCCGATTTGGGAAATCCATTTGTCTCTCATTCGATTTGCTACAAGGTCATACCCTGTGTCGTCTCTGAGTCAATGCTGCCAAATTATTGGTCGTGTCATTCATATGTTCAAGAGAAGTTCATATGTAACCTCTATTGAGTCGGCCATCTGCAGTTGTCCATTCTTTTCATGTCGGCCTTCACTATGTCCAGTCCAACTTACATCATACTGTGTTTCACCTTCAAAATTTGTTACTCATTTCATGTCATTGATGGGGGATACATCAAGGCCCTCCTGTGATGAGTTTTTTTCCGTCAACTTCAGCTCATTATCTAGAAACACGACTTAGAAATTCTTTGGTACCTTGAAAATTGCATGCCTCAATGGCAGGTTTCCTCGCTTTTGACAGTGGGTTTACATCATTGACCCCTGATCGAAATATTTTGTCAGATGTTCAACCACAACTCATTCATTCACACTTGATGGATTGTACTAGCGTACCTTGGGAGTCATTGACATTAATGGTGATTTCCCTCGCACTTGTTAACGGTTTCATCAATGACCTGTAATCAAGTGGTTTCTTCCATGTTCGACTTCAACACATGTAATCACATGGTTAGATCCGTACTTTTGGGTGACGAGATTGAAGACTCTGGATATCATCTCGTTGTCCAGGTTGCAATGGAGTATGTATAATTTGTGACACATAGATCCACTTTGTATGTTTCATGGCTATGTCATCTCGATTTGAATTTTCTCACATAGATCCACAGTGTATTCCTGGTGGCTATGCTATATTTTGATGGCATGGATCCACAGTGTATGATTGGTGGCCATGACCTATGTCTATAATGTCATCTGTTTGTGATCTGAGCATGGGAATGCCTACCTCAAAATTAGTATATTTGATATTCTGCAGATGCTTGGTTGTTCGTAGGTTTCTGATTAGGTGTGCTCCTGGTTTTAGACACACACATGCAGTTTACAAAGTCTTTCGGTTGTCACTGGTTCTGGTCTCATACTTTGGGTGGCATTCTATTACCCATAATTTTGGTCAATCTTGATGGTGTATTGATGATGGTGTACTCAGGCTCTTCATAAGAACTTTCTCCTGAGAAAGTGACATTCATCTCTTCCCAGAAAACTTACTTTTGAAGAGATTTCGTAGGTTGCTAATATCCCAGGGTGCGAGAATGACCCATTCTCGTAGGCTGCCTTAAGCTAGGGTGCGAACTTCTTGCATCGTGCTACATATCTAGGGTGTGAACTTGCTCTAAAGCTTGGAAAAAGATGAATTATCGATGGTTCTAGAAGGGAATCTTCAAGAAGAATGGGTTGGCATTCGAATGGGATCATTCTTATCCAAGTAACCATCTCATTCTCTCCTATATATTGATGGAATTCTCATGGAAAAGGTTAAGCAATATTCATTGGAGAATTGGTGAAAGAATTGTGTGAAGGACTTAGCTTGAACAGGAGCTTGGAGACTCTAGAAAGTCTATCAAGAGGGTTTGATCTTCTTCATACAAGGATCGAGCAAGTGTGTGTGTTGGAGACAAGAGCAACCAAAAGGAAGCTTGCGACATCAAGGCGATCATGTTGTATCTTCTACTTTCGATTAATATGATATAGTGACATGTCCCTTTCCCATAAAGTCATTCTCACTTTATTGTGTAACTCCTTGATCATACACATAAGTTGAAAGTTGAATATATTTTGCTATATTCACTTTGGTTGGTTTGTGTTGTCTTGGTCTTGAACTCATGAGAGCACCAGAGTGAAGCAGGAGCAACAAAGATCCTAGGAAGCGATACAAAGGTATGTTACTTGGTCCTTCCTACTAGCTAATTCAATGGTCATAACTTAGGGAAAGAGTCATGTCCTATCCTATTTTGTTATAGATCCAGGTGGATCTAGGGAGATCTGTTAGAGTCTACACCTATCGATTAGTCCGATAACAATGACTGCGCATTGGTAGAAGAATTTCTTCCTTGCTGGTGAGGAGGATAGTGCGATCTGTAGAAGTTTCAGGGCTTGGATACTGTCCCATCTGTGGTGGGGCAAGGTGCATCTCCTGTTGGGTGTTCGTCACCCCTTGGTGTGGAATGGGGTTTTTCATCACATCTGGGGGTGTTTGCTGCACATATTTTTTTGGGGCCTGTTGAGGGGTAGGCGGTGCTGAGGGACGTGGTCCATTTCCAAATTCTTTCATCGTTTAAATTCAAAAATTTGAGGGAAATGGTGAGTATAATGGCCATACTCATCGCAAAGGGCACACAAGAATTTTTTCTAAATATTGTTGTTATTCTTCCCTTTTCGTTTGTTGTTATTTCCCCCTTGGGGGTTCTGGTTCCCCTGATTTTGGTTTCCCCCAACAGGTTGGTTCTGTTGGGGGTGATTCCCTCCTGGTCCTGGATTATTATTGTTTCAGTTTTTTCCTTTATTTTTGGCATTATTCAGCTGATAGGTTGGATTTTCCATATTCAGTTGTTCAAAATTTTGATATTGCTAAATGGGAGAGGGCTGAACAAAATTAACCCCAGCGTGTGGGTGTCCTTGTGGTGGAGCCATGGGATGTGGAGGGCCATGAAATGGAAAGTACATATTATTTTTTGGCAATGATATGTAGGGTACATAGGAAGGCGTAGCACTTTCAAAGGTGTAAGCTAAGGTAGAGGGGGTACTCAAACTTGTTTGGACAACTGGGTGCATTGTGGGTGCTGACGGGGGTCCATTTATGGGTGGAGGAAGGGAAACAAGGTATGGTTGTTGATAAGGGGGAGGAGGGTAATAAGGGGGTCCTCCATATACCGGTGGATACTGAGGTGTTCCATACATAGGTGGTTGTTGGGGGTGTGGATTTTGGTGTGTTTTGGGACCAATCAATCCATTCACTGAGTGAGACATCCCAGGTTTTCCCTGGCCAAATGGTACGGGTCTTGGGAGGTCAGGGAGTACTGTGTATAAATATCCTAACTGTGAATAGATGAGGTTGTATTTTTTATCGTTGCTGATGGCTTCTTATTTGGATTGGGGGAAGGTGGAAGCCACATCTTTTCCAAGGAGGGAGACAAGCGATCTGAGAAACCAATCAAGGCATTGTTGTTTGGTGGTTTCTGCTTTGCATATAATATGTCGTCGACGTCATTCATGAATGTGGTCAGCGATATGTGTGGTAGAGGTTTGTTTAAAATCATAGAGTAGTTCAAGACCATTGTCATGGCAGATTGGTAATTGAAAGAAGGTCAAAAATTCTTTGGCCAAATATTCAAAAGTCGCATGGGACCCTGATCTTTCGTTTACATACCACTTGGTTGATGGGCCAGTGAGTGTGCATTGGAATAACCTTAATCATATGGAGTTGTCCATGATGTTGTTTGAAGAGCACCATAAGTGGAAGGTCATGACATGGTTGTCAGGGTCATCTCCTGCCTTTCCTTCAAACTTGGGGATGTCTGAAGGTAGTTTGGTGGGCATTGCAGGCCATGTGGGGTCATGCAATATAAGATCATTTGTGATCTTGCTTAAATCCGGTATGTTGAGGGAATTCAAGTATGGCATCTGAAGTGGTGGAAGAGGGTTATTTCCAGCCATGGTGTGAGTGGTGTGTGTTCTTGACCCGTGAGGGGGGTTAGGTGGAGTTGTACTTCCCCCTTGGGAAGAAGTTTCCCCCCCACTTTCATGTAAAGGAGAGCGATTGGACGATTGATCTTGGGAAGTGGACCCAAGTAAAGTGGTACCAAGCAAAGATGATCCCAAGACAGTAGCACTCACAGGGGTGTGAGAAGGTGGAGCCGATGAGTTGGAAATACTAGGAACTCCCCCTAGAATCAGAGGAATATTTAGCAAGCATCTGGAATGACGAGGATTTTGTGGGTCCCCTATGATGTTCGACTAGCAAAGTGGATGTGTGCAAATGGTGATGAGAGCAATAAATGAAAAAGAGTCTTTGCTTATAATTTTTGGACCTTTACAATATATCTCATAATCGTATGTAATCACAAGAGCATCATGCATAAATCAATTGACAAAGAAACATACATGTGGGTAGATAGATTTTGTCCACATAGGAGAACAAATAAAGCAAATGCTTGTGTCCTAAAAGACGTAACATACTTCCTCTCAAATAACACTGGACCTTCCAATAGCACTCAACATTGGGGTTTGAAGCCACCAGAAGAGGATCTAGTAAAGGATAAAATAATCAATTATAATGAGGGGTAGAGGGGGCATATCCAGAAAGAGATGGCGATATTTCCCAATAGCTACACAAAATCTGATCAAGGTGCAATTGCAGCCCATAATTGCCACCTGGGTAGATGTGCTAAAATTTGGTCACTAGGTACCTCGGTCAAAGTGCGACATTTAGATTTTTGGCCTCATAAATGGGTCACGGTATGGATCCCGTCCAAGAGGTGGGTGCCTCAAGGGGGGGTGCATAGAACAACCAGACCTCAATCTTCGAACCTTCACGAGTATCTCCCTACCTTATGGTGTAGGAACACTTGACTTGGAGGATTTAAAAGTTCCCTATTTTTCAACTTCTATTGTTTGAAGATGTGAGAACTAGATAACCGAGAGTTATTTGATGCCTATCCCCGAGATACTACCTAGACTAAATTTTTGTTTTGGCACCTCCTATGGAGGAAAATTTAGTGAGTTTTTAGAATTTTTTTAGATGTGGTTGTTTGAGAGATTGGGGGTGTGAACCAATCTCGTTGAAATTAAGTGGGAGTGGAAAGTCTCGTCAAGAAAAGGTTGGGGCATTTCATAATCCCTTTGAAGGAAATCTACTTCAACCTCCACGATTCTAGATGAAACTATGTGAGTCAGTAGTGACTTTGTGTGTGAACAAGTGAAAGTGTGCCAAATTTTTAATAATTTAGGTGTCATCTTGTTGCATGTGGACTTCGTGTGGTGTTTACAAGTCTTGATTACCTAATTTACTAAATTCCATTGGTACAACCTTGCAGAATTGTAAATTCCCTAGAGAACTAGCATGTGGACATATGGGTCCACAAAACTATCCTAGATTGTGGACATGTGGGCATGTATGGGCCCGTTACAAAACCTTTAAACCTCCCTAGTGATGTAATCTAAGAAAGTAGATTCAAAACTATCCTATCTTTGTAGCATGTGGGCATGTATGGGCCCTTACAAATTTAATATGTGTTTTAAAAAGAAACTAAGAGGAGTCACGAGGGGGCTGTTGTCCTCTCCTAAAGATTTTGTCTTTAAGGGAGATGAAATTTTCCCTCAATCATTTTTCTGATTCTTAAGATTGCTCTATGGCGCGAGAGAAGAGCATACTCAATGATTGACATTCAATTTTTTGGTCCCAATGCAAGTGTTATTATATGTGATATAGAATGATTCCAACTTAACTTTAATCAAAGCAAGCCATCCATGTGGAAAAATGAAAGAAAAAAGAGGATAAATATAGTTTTCAACCCCCTAAGTGCCTATGTTTTGACTAACCCTTCATTTGGAGAGGGAATCTAAGTGTGGTGCATATTACAATTTTTATAGAATCAAGCTTAAGAAGGCTATGGGCCTTCAAAAGATCACAAAAACCCTTACAATGTGTGAATTTTTGGACAGATGCGCGGGTCACAGAGTAGACAAAGGTGCATGTGGCGCCAATGTGAACATAAAAACAACCTTTTGGCACAGGTGCGCAGAATGCGCTGAGAAACACCATGAGTTTGGTGCACGTGCTCAGAAGATGCACCTGTGGGTTAAGAAACCCATGCACTTTCTGTTACACGACCAGGAAGAAATTTTCGAATGAAATTCTCTTAGCTTAGCTCTAAATTTAGATTTTTGTAGGCAGACTTGGGATGGTTATGGTTCTTGCAAGTTAAATAAACAAAAACGAAGTGCTCAAACAACTCAAATGGGGAGGAAATTGATACCTCTCACCAATGGAGTCGCCAATCTATTGTATCCTTTTCGTCACCTAAATGAGCAAAAGAAGGACACTTACAAGTCCAGTTGGGTTATATAGATAGGACATAAATGAATGCAGGAGTTAGAAACATCAAGCATAAGAAATAAACAAACAATTAAACTAATGAAAATAAAATAAACTAAACTAGAGTACATAAGGATATTAGAATAAAAAACAAACAACTTTCATGCCACCAATGGATAGATTGTATTAGTGGGAAAACACCAAAGAGAAAGGGAGACCTATGGGTCCCCTCTTCCTCCAAGGGAGGGCTCTTGAATCCCCAATGATTGAGATCTTCTTACAAATAACAAAATAGAAGGAAATGGTGAACAAATCCAAATCTTATTCACTCAAGAGGTCATGTGAATAGCTCAATGAAATGATGCTTGTATGCTCCTATGAGGAAAGAGGTTCCTTACAAAAGAATATAGGAAACATAACAATACAAATAGATTCTTCGAAATATAGTTCACCCAACAATACAAATAGAGTCTTCGAAATATAGTTCACCCATGGCCTCTTTTTATAGCAAATCTTTGAGGCATTATTCAACCAGTCTTTAGTGTGAACAAGGAGCCATTTAGGGCACCTCTAGGTCTTTGACCAACCCCCCACTCGGATTCAGTTCAGATTTGAGGGTCAAATCAACTTGGGAGCTGAACCATAAGTGGTTGGGAGGCTGATCAACATCATAGATGTGTTGTTCTGAGGTGTGCGTGGTTTTTTTCATCCATAGTCGCGCATTGGGTGCATGTGCACTTTTTCGGCGTTTTCAATTGGTGCATGTGCGCGCGCTTCTTGTGTATTCTGAGCGCATGTTGATTTTATAACTAGTTGTATAGTTTTTTGCCCTTTGGAAATGGATTTTTTTCTCCATGGATGACCTAATAGGTGTTTGGAGATGTTGGATTCCTGTAACCATTTGTGGACGACATTTCAGTGATAACAATAATTGTGATGAAAAATATTTTCCTGGGCACAAGTGTAAGGAACAAAATCTTTTATGGCCATTTTAGAGGATGTTTTGAAAGATGATGTTGAGGCCCCCCTTGTGTCTGTGTCACTTGAAACCACTGACATGAACCCTCTCGAAGTAGAACCGACCATTTCTCTAAATTCTCTCACTGGTTTCTCTACTCCCCAAACCCTCTAGCTAATTGGTTACATTAAGCATAGGAAGGTCATCATTCTTGTTGATAATGGAAGAACCCATAATTTTATTCATCGCCACATTGCCCAATAAAATAATTGCTATATCCATGATGTCAATAATTTTCAAATAATGATTTCCAATGGTGGGTCCATGAAATGTGGAGGGCCTAATAAAAAAGTGTGTCTCCAAATTGGTGAGTACCATATGAAATATCATATGTTTTCTATCGACATGGGAAACTGTGACATTGTGTTAGGTTTAGAATGGATCGGGAATTTGGGTCCCATTCCCATGGATTTAAAGTAATTAAACATGTAATTTGACGAGGAGAGATAAAAATATAAGTTCCAAGGTATCACCGCCGATTCCTTGGAGATCATCAGTTCCGATCGCATGGGAAAGTTGCTCAAAAAAGGTCTTTCTGGAATTATTGCCCAACTCCATGCCATACAATACATTGAGACACACTCTCTGCCACAAGACCTCTAATCCATCCTCTATAAAAATCAAGCGGTTTTTTCCACTCCCCAGGGCATCCCTTCTTCCCGTGGTGTTCATGATCATTCTATTCCCCTTGTCCCAAGAATCCTTCCTCCCAATATTCATCCCTATCATCATCCCTTTTCCCAAAAAAAATGAAATTGAGAAAATTGTTCAAGACTTTCTCAACGCAGGTGTTATCCACCCTAGTACAAGCCCCTACTCTTCTCCTGTGGTCATGGTCCTTAAGAAAGAAGGTTCTTGGCACATGTATCCTGACTTCCGCACCCTCAAAAACTCACCGTTAAAGAAAAATTTCCCATTTCTGTCATTGATTACCTCTTGGATGAATTGAGTGGTGCCAGTTCTTTACTAAACTTGATCTTTATTCTGGCTACCACCAGATTCGTATGAATGAGGAATACATTCCTAAGAATTAATTTAGAACTCATGAGGGCCACTATGATTTTTTGGTCATGTTCTTTGACTTGTGTAATGCTCCCTCCACTTTCCAAATCCTTGTGAATCATGTCTTCTATCCTTTTCTCTGTCATTTTGTATGAGTTTTCTTTGATGATATCCTCATCTATAGTAAAACCTGGGCAACCCATCTTGCTCATGTGGATCGAGTTCTCTATCTACTCTCTCAGTACCAACTTTTCCTCAAACAATCTAAATGTTATTTTGGTGCCTCGAAAGTCGAGTACTTGGGTCATCTTGTTGGCAAGGCCGGTGTCTAGGTGGATCCTAAAAATATTGAAGCTATGAAAGATTGGCTTCACCCAAAGACTCTCAAAATCTTGCGTGGATTTTTGGGTTTAACAAGTTATTATCGCAAGTTTGTTAAGAATTATGGAAAGATTTTGGCACCTCTCACTACTCTCCTTAAAAGGAATTCTTTCACTTGGACTCCAACAACTGCTTAGGATTTTCAAACCTTGAAGATGGCCATGTGCACCACTCCATTCCTAGCCCTTCCTGATTTCAAAAAGACCTTTTTCCTAGAATGTGATGCTTTCAGGAAAGGATTTGGCACAATCCTTATGCAAGAGGGCTGGCCTTTGGCCTTTACCAACAAACAACTATCAGAGCAACATTTGGGAAAATCAAGATATTAAAAGGAAATGTTGGCTATTTTGCATGTCGTGGATCTTTGGCGCCCTTATCTATTGGGGAAATTCTTCTAAATTAAAACAAATCATCAAAGCCTCAAGTATTTTATGGAACAACACCTTTCCTCCCCAGAGAAACAAAAATGGGTGACTAAGATCTTTGGATATGATTATGATATCATTTACAAGAAAGGAAAAAACAATGTGGTTGCTGATGCACTTTCCATAAAATATGAAGATGAAGGGTCCCTTTTTTCTCTCTCCTTCATTGTACCATATTTTCTCCAAGTTGTTCTCCAGGAATGGCTACACAATCCCTAAATTTCACATCTGATACAACAATTGCAGGCCAATTCTCCAGTCTCCCCAGGGTACTCTTGGCTCAATGATGAGCTTTGATACAAAGGATGTTTTTATTTAAGTCAACATTCAAAAATTAAATCCATGGTACTTTTTGAGCTTCATGCTACACCAACCACTGGGCACTGCAGGTTTATTAGGACCTATGATCGGGTCAAACATTATTTTTTTGGGGATGGTATGAAACAGGACGTTTGCAATTTTGTTGTTGAATGTGATGTTTGTCAACGCAACAAGGGTGAAACAGTCAAATCTCCTGGCACACCACAACCACTTATGATTACCCTTGCTATGGATTTTATTGTAGGATTACCTAAATCGAGCAATAAATCAATCATCACAGTGGTAGTTGATTTTATTTCCAAGTATGCTCATTTATGTGATCTGCAACGCTCATTTATAGTCTCCATCGTGGCTCAAATTTTCATGGATCAGGTCTTCAAGCTTCATGGCATGCCACATTCTATTGTTTCTGATTGTGACACAAATTTCACCAACAATTATTGGCAAGAAATGTTCAAGCTACAAGGCACCTAATTGCATCTCATCACAACTTATCATTCCCAGACTGATGGTCAAATTGAAGTTGTCAACAAGTGTTTGGAAACATATTTGAGGTGTTTTGCATCAGAAATGAAAAATCAGTGGGCTCAATGGTTACCACTAGCTGAATGGTGGTACAACACTTCTTACCATACAACTACCCACATGACTCATTTTGAAGTAGTATATGGAAAAAATCCACCTTCATTTCTCTCATACTTGCCAGGTGTCTGGAAGGTCTACGCAATTGACCAAACACTTACAATTCAAGAGTCTATTCTCCGTACCCTCAAAGAGAATTTGGTCATGGCCCAAAATCACATGAAGCAACAAGTAGATCAAGGTCACTCTGAATGTCAATTTGCAGAAGGAGATCATGTGTTTTGTTGGCATAGAGTTAGACCCAGGGTTCAACGCTCAAGAGCGCACCAAAAGAACCCTAACTTGTTCGACAACACAGGTATTCCAACAGAGGATGAACACCTTCAGTAACCACTCACATAACCAGATCAAAGATCAACACACCGATGTTTTCATGTGGTAAAACCCCTACGGGGAAACATCCACGGCCCCAGCCAACGCGACCACTTGGAGTAGTTTATTAATGCAAAGAAAAAGATTATAGAGAGATTTTACAAGAGAGTTTCTCACAATCGATCATCGGCAAATGACCCTCCATGCTCTTTAAATAGAGATCATGGACCAATCGGGTGTTAAGCCATGGATCAATGGCCATTAAGATCGAGGAGAGTATGAAC
>CBVK0101167179.1:0-17202 GCA_900067695.1 Picea abies
TTTTCTAATGATGGGGAGACAACAACACTATTCATATTCAATCAGGTCATAGCTAGGTTCAAATTTCTGAGGGATATTGTCTATTGACCATTGCAGTGAATTTCAGAACTGCATGATGTCATAATTAGCATCAAAATTGGGGTTTAGTCAGGAACACTCATCTCCCTACTATCCCCAGGCTAAGGGTCAGGTTGAAGCCATGAACAAGTCATTAAAAACGATATTGAGAAGAACAATTAATTCAACTTGAACGAATTGGAACTTGATGTTATACCCGGCCTTGTGGGCTTACCGGACCTTAGTCAAAACTACCACTGGTTTCTCATTATTCCAACTCATTCATGGAGTGGAAGCAATTTTTCCTATTGAGTGTGAAGTTCCTTTTCTCAAAATAGCAGTTGAGATCCTTCTAGACACGACTCAGCTCGAAGAACGCTTAGTTTACCTTTAACATCTCGACGAGAAACATAGAGATGCATCGTTAGAAAATGAAGTTTATAAGAAACGAGTCAAGTCCCAGTACGATGATTATGTTCGTCCCAGGGTGTTCTCTGAGGGAGATGTTGTGTTAGTCTACGACCAGGAAAAGGATTCCTTAGGGGCGGGAAAGTTCAACCCCATGTGGTTCGTCCCTTATATCATGCGATGGGTTTTAGAGAAAGGATCCTACAAGCTCATGGATTTTGAAGGTAATGTGTTGTCTGAGCCCAGAAATAGGCTCTACCTGAAGAAGTACTATGCTTAGGCTTGAGGATTTGAGCATTAGTGCTCTTGTATTTATTGTCTATATTGTACGTAGCTTTGTTTATATTTTTATTCCCTTCGTTTAATTAGTGATTGATGTGCTTCTGTTGTGATGCATATTCCCAAGGAGTCATTGATTTACTTAGAATTCAAGGATGGCGTTAGTCACCATACTCAACACGTATCATCCGCTACTTCGGTGATCTATTCACCTTCTATTCAGCTAGTTTCCGTTGGAGGAGTGTGTATCGGGGAAAGTACTAGCAATGTTGTCAAGTATAGAGAAGTTATAGAGATTGTGTGAGACACATTATCAAGTGGCATTAATTTCCTCCAAGTGTTCATGGATTCACAATTTTTTGTTTCACAGTTGAATGGTGTGTATCGAGTTCGAGATCCAGTGCTATTATAATTTTTCCTTAGGGTACATCTTCTGGAACGTTCTTTTGATTTCATTACTTAGGATCTTGTTCCTAGGAGAGTTAATGAGTTAGACGATGCTTATGATAATTATATTCTAGATTGGAATTTATATCATATATAAATTAAAGCACACACAGTCACATGTAAATATACACATTTGCAAGTAAAATACAAAACATATATAATGCACAAAAAATAATATACATATCAAAAAGAGACCCATCAAGTACAAGATATGGGGCCTCCAAGCCCCCCAAAGGTCATATAATGTTATACAAGTACAAAAAATTGTGCTATGAGCACATAATATGCCTAGGCCTGAGGTCGGTGCACCTTATCATAACAAACAAAGACATTTTCCAAACATCGTAACAGTCTGACACATGGCTTGGGTACTCCCACAACATGTCGATGCATGCCTACAAGGAGGTCATCAATGGTATCCATAGACACATTGTGCATGAGGGCCTCAAAGTTTTGTCCCACACTACACAAGGTCCTTGTTGCATCATCGCTCGGTCCTGCCTCCTCTTTTCCTCGCCAGCTATGTCGCGGGACATTAGTTGGTCTCATGGGTGATCTATTTGCATAAAAGTAAGGTACTTGTTAGTATGTTGGATCTCACAAGAAGATAGAAATAGTTATATTTTCAAAAATTAAAAATTAAATAACAAAAAATGAAAAGTTACCTATATCATGTATCTCATCTCTAGAAGGGATGATGACGTCTGGGTCATTGGTAAAATCAATTCTCGCATATGGGTAGTCCTCAATGAAGGGAGTTTGTCGCTCCCACCATCCAAAGAAGTCGTCATCAAATGGATTGGACATTTTTCCACCTCTTAAGTGAGATATGAGCTTGGTCCATCGAACCACAGTTGGCCATGGTCATAATTGTCCTCGTATATGTGTTTGTGGGCTCATCATGGGCACCCGTTCGAAGAAGAAAATGCATAGGACACTACCAAAGAAAACTTTCTTCGCCTTCCTAAGCTTGCAATCTATCAACTGTGCTTTCATGTTATTGAGAATGGTAGTGCTCTATTCATACATAGTAGGGCATAGACATTCAAACCCATATTGAATGTGCGCTCGTGAAACCAAATGTAAGGATTTGGATCCCACAATCTGAACCAGAGTGTATAAGATGACTCGAAGACTCAAGTTGGTAATTTGTTTCATTGGCACTTGAGATCCACTCTTATCGGTGTCGGCAGCACAATACTCGTTGATGAATTCGTTGATACTCTGGCCTCCTCCCCAAGATTGGAAGTTTGGAACTTCCCCCCTCTTCAACAAACTGATAATGAAGTAAATTTCTTCAACCGTAATGGTCAAAGATTGTTCAACGAGCATGAATGCCTCAACATCCGGGTTTCGATAGTCAATTAGGAGATTTAATAATTTCCTTTTCATTCTAATGCCACCAACTTGGAAAAATTTGTACATGACGCAAGCACACAGAGCTTTTTTTTCCTCATCATTTTCAAACACTACTCTATCCACCTCTTTATGTTCGCATTCTCTCCAGAGAATAGACATCCTGCTCAATTTCCAAGAAATTTTTAGTTAGTTCCTTTTTTCTAAATATTTTCCTGGGCATCTACGGCCTTTAGTTAGAGCAGTCGTGAATATCCGCGACTGGTGTTTCCACCAACTACGGATATCCACGGGTTTCCTTAAGGAATCCCATGAATGCGCAGAGTCGTGTTTAATAAAATGACTTTAAACTTGAATTTTCCTAGAATCTACAAAAGTAAAGGAACGGAATGCAAGTAAAGGTTGGAACACTTACCTGTTTGAGATGGCAAGTAGTGGAGTTTCTCCAAGGTTCTCTTTTTCTTGATTTTCTCTCCAAGGGTTTTGGTACTTTGGTGGTTGTTTGGGTGAAATAGTACAAATAGAATGGTAAATGGGTAAATATATCAATATTTATTAAAATTTTGAAAACCCACTTCCTAAAGTTTCCTTATTTTTCTCCAAATTTTCAACTAATGATCAAATTATTTGTAGCATTATGGTCGTTTTTGCAAGTCTTAGGATGGTTTGGAATTTTCTCCAGTACCTTTATCATTGATTGGCCAAGTATTTTACAAGACTCTGGGTAGGTAATATGATTATAACTGGAATTTAGGTTAGGGTTCATTTCACTCAAATTGTTTTATTTTCAGTTACCATTATTGTTTAAACCTAGGGTCAACCCCATTAACGAACAATGAAAAATTTCTCTCTGCTTAAAAGCATCACTCAGTTTATGGTAGAGCCTACCTTCCATGGGCGCTCTAGTATAGAATCCTTTTTCATTTTGGCGCTCATGTTGCAGATTTGTTTCTAGGCTTGGGGGTCCTGGTTAGTCCCGCCATGAGTTTGTGTTGAACTTTATGCTTCTTACTCTCTCTCATTCTAGCCATTTCCTATGGGACCCCTATCTTACATGTTGCTCCCCAACAACATTATGGAGTCCATAGTTAATCTCTTTTTAGACTCCTTAAAATTGAAAAGATTATTGGGTGACATTGTTCCTTGTACACTTGTTAAATGGACCAGAAGGAATGTCTATCCAGCACAAGTTTACCCCTTTTTCAGACTGGACAAGACTACTTACGAAAAAGGTATTCTATATTCTACGGGCTAGAATAATTCTCCTAAGTTGTGTTTTATACTTTTTCGGGCTCAGGGGACTATATCTATGGAAAAGGACGAGGGCATCCCTAGTTAAGCTCTTTACAGACTCCTTAAATATGAAAAGATAGCAGAGTGATCTTATCTTTGTCACACTCATTAAAATGGTTTTGAAGAGATGTCCTTTCAGTATAAGTTTAACCCTTTTCCAGATCGACTGGACTATGTATGAAAAAGGAATACTCTAGCCCCACAGTGACCAGAAGAGTACTCCTTGGTATGATTTTATTCTTTTTCAGGCCCTGGAGACTAAAATTACGAAAAATACCATCATGGGAAGTTTACTTCCCAAACTTGAGTTGCAACTACATTTTCATATTGATTGCTTGTGCTTTTAGGCCTAATGTCAACTTCAACATGTTGTCGCTGAACCAATTGCATATGCATTCTTATCAGTTCCCAACCTTGAAATTTATGCCCTTGCGACTCGATACCTTATCCCTGGAGGGAACATCCCCCGAGTGTCCTTATCCTACACATGCTTCCTTGCATTGAGAATAGGTATGTTCCTTGTGCTATGGAAGTATTTTTCTTTCCTGCGACACTTGTTCCCTCCACTATACGATAGCATTCTTTTATTCTTTTTTAGGATTCTATAACATGAAAAATACAAAAAAATCAAAAAACCAAAAATAATGGGAAAACATCTATCTCTTTTATTGGCAGCAGCCTTGTCGCCCTTGAACAAAGCACAATCTTGAGTCAGTATCTCATCATTTTGGGTTTAGTATGGCTTTAGGAGACTTTTTCTCGCTTTGATTTTTTTCTCCACCAGTTGGTTATTCTTCCAACTATATGGAGCATTTGTTGATGCCTCCTATGTCACAAATGTATCTCAGTTTATAGTCATGCTTCCTGAGTCACATAATGTGTCGTGCTTATGTTCAATGGAAATTTTTCAGCCTGTGTCATCCATTTTGCATTTAACCTTTGACCTTGCAAGTCGGCCTTCCCAATTCAATTCTTATCATCATGAGTATCAGTCTCTTCACCTGATTTCTTCCAAATCTTTGGCCTTCTGCCACCTCTCATGCTGGATGATGGAAGATTCATCAATTCCTTCCTTGCAGCGGATTCCCTCCCATCGACTTCAACACTTCTTCCTCTGAGAGAGGAATCTAGAGTTATGGTTGGTACCTTGGGGCTTGCAGTCATCAGTGGTAGGTTCCCTCACTATTAACAGTGGGAATACATCAATGTCCCCTGCTTGATATTTTCTACCAAGTGTTCAATGCCAAATCATTTATTGACACTTGTTAGATAGTACCATGGTACCTTGACTCCCATTATCATTATCGGTGGGTTGTCTCATGTTTTTTAATGGTATACATCAATGAACGGTAATCAAACGATGTCCCACTATGTTCAACTTTGGCTCATCTATTCACATAGTGTAGACTTGTACCACGATGGATCGTTGTGAAGTATGAGCACCACCTATTTTGTGCTCCTACTTGACTCATATGGTGCCACCTCACAGACATTGGTACTTGCAGAGGATCACTCACAGACATTGGTACTTGCAGAGGATCAGTTTGTTCATTCTCTTGGTTCTATATATCTGCTCTTCTTGATCTTGAGACATATCTCCATTGTGTATATCTTCGTGGCTATGATCTACTTTGGCATGGATCCACTATGTATTCTTCATGGCCATGCTTTCTATTTCATATTGATCACATGGATCCACTATGTATTTTTTGTGGCCATGGACCTTAGTCATAATTTCATATGTACCATGGATTTACAGTGTATTTTCTTTGGTGTCCATGCTTTATCACTCCTAAGCATGGGTATGCCTGACTTGGGAAACAAATCTCTTGCTTGATCTTTGCTGACAGTTATTTATTTTTGGATCAGTTGTTCGGGAACCTTCATGGATACTTCGATGCATCCTCACCTCTCAGAGTTCATAATGTATTTTGGCTATCATTTTTCCCTTCTGACCTCACACATTAGGGGGAATATGTTATAGCACTTTTCCCTTCTGACCTCACACATTAGGGGGAATATGTTATAGCACAAAATCCATGCTTATTCATTTGTGTCATGGCCTAACCCTTTCCCAATTCTTGCTAGACTTTTCCCCAAAAGTCCTCTCAAAAATAATTTAAAAAACATTCTCTAACAGAATATCTACGGGTTTTCCGAGTGAAACACATGAACATCCACACCTTTCCTCACTACAACCTGTGAATGCCCTCATTTTTGGTGAAAAATAAAATAATCTCATGTTTTCGAGAAGGTTTTTTGGTTGGCTCGTTTCCCAATGACCCTTTCCCGTACATAATCAAATTCAACTCCTGAAACCTCTTTGGTAAGATATAAAACAACCATGGAGGGCTAAGGAGGACAACACAAGTCCCTTGGTTCAAAGTTATGTTGTCAGCATCTAGCAAGCCTCCTTTCCCAATAATTCCTTAAGAAACATCCCCTTTAGTCTGGAAACTCCTTTTCCAGAGATTCTTTTTCATGTTATGTGGCTATAGGATGTCTCCTTATCCCTGTCTGAGTCATTGAGAGAGGATAATATCGGTTGATTTAATTCTTGAGGATTCTTAGAGGAACCCAGACAGTTGTCTTCAAGACAATGCCTAAGGCTGGAAAAGGTTGTAACTTACCTTTTCCACTTGCTGATAATAAAAGATTTTGTTTTCCACCAAATTGTGTCTTCAATGTATGTTTATATTTATGCTTATTTTGAATATAACATATAGCATGCACATGCTTTTGATCGCATAACTACCTTCGTTCATTGCAACCATAGTTTTGTATCTATCTTCCAAGCTGGTTCCAGCAGAAGATCAGGAGCTCTTCGACAAATTGGAGCGGGGATCGACATCAAAAGGGAGAACAAGGTGCACTTTATATTCTCCTCTCTATCCCTACTTTCTCCTAATCTAAGTAGTTATTTTCTTTGGTTTTTGTGTGCTTTTCTTTGAGGGGAGACTTTTGTCTCTTTCACTTAGTCTTTCTCTGTTGTGATCACAACCCAAGATCACAAGGGAAAAATCCCTTAATAAGCAGAAAAGAAAGGACTGGCATGACAAGAAGATTAAGTATAGAAAGTTCAAAGAAGGGGATTGGGATTTTTTATATGACTCAAGGTTTAAGGATTTCAAAGGAAAATTGATGACAAGGTGGCTAGGTCCCTACATCATTGAAAAGTGTTATGATAATAGTGATGTTATGGTACATTGATTAGTAGCACATCTTGGATATATTGGTATCTTGGTATTGAGGATATCTTGGTTATTATTGAAGCACTTTATTGATGATATATTATGATATACATGATACGGTACATGGTTGATGTACTTGGTATGGTACATGATTGATGCATGAGATGGTACATGGTATGGTACAGGATTTAGTACATGATTGATGTACATGGTATGGTGATGGTTATGGCATCCATGAGAGTGGATTTGGTTATAGTTCTTTGATGATGGTATATCAGTGACTAGTTGGTTGGTGTGATAGTAATAGTGAAAGGTTAGTTAATGTGACAAATATAGAGACAGGTTGGTTGATGTATCAGTGACAGTGGAAGTTACATGTTGATCAATGGTAGTGACCGTGAGTCTACAATTATATTTCATGGTGACATAACGAGGTAAGGAAAGGGGGTTGTAGCCTCCTTTCAGTTGGTTTCAGAGAACTTAGGGAGATGGTGCTTCCTTGAGGTTGGTTCCTATAAATCATTGGGTAATATAATCCTTTATGTTGGGGTTGAAGAACATAGGGAGTTGGTGCTTCCTTCAGGTTGGTGCTTGTAAATCAAGGGGTTGTAGCCTCCTTTTGATTGGTTCCATAGAACTCAGGGGACTGGTGCTTCATTTGGGTTGGTGCCTATAAATCGATAGGTTGGTTCCTCCTTCCAGTTGGTGATGCATAATTTTGAAGTTGGTGCTTCCTATGAATGTATTCTTGATATATATAAGAAATCATTCCATGGTTTTCTCCCATTTGGGTTTCCATGTAAATTATTGTGTACTGTATATCTTATGTGAGATTGTTGAATCATAATTATTTTGGTTATATGCTCATGATATATTGAATACAATCATAAATGATATACATTTGATAAATTTGAGGATTATATATTGTGATTGAAAGTGGTAAAAAGTGCTCATACTAATTCACCTCCCCCTCTCTCAACATTTCAATAAAAAGGACAACTTATAAGATCTTACAAGTTGGATATTATTGGCCAACCCTACATAGAGATGGTCAACAATACACTTCACATTATGATTATTTTAAAATAATGGTAAAACCTACAAGGATGAATGATATGCCTTTACAGCCCAAAGTATCATTGGAACCATTTTACAAGTGAGGCATGGACTTCATAGATCCAACCGATCCTCCATCAAGGAAAAAGAAACACATATTGGTATGCACAAATTGTCTAACAAAATGGGCTGAAGTAAAGGACATTAAGGACACCACATAATCAAATGTGTCTACATTCCTCCAATATTGCATATTCTCAAGGTTTGGTTGTCCAAGGGACATATTTACAAATCAAGGATATCAATTTAAATCAAGATTCAGTGAAGGAACATAACATCCACCACAGAAAGTAAAAACCCTAACATCCTCAAGAAAATGGGCAAGATGAAGTCACCAATCAATATCTAGAAAAAATCCTCACCAAAATGGTGAGCATGAACAAGAAATATTAGTCAAATAATCTCACAAAAGTAGCATGGGCATACAACATTATATGGAAAAATACCACATGATTTACTCCTGTTGAATTAGTCTATGGTAAGAAATCCATGCTCCCTATTGAATTTGAATATCATACATTGAGAACAGTTTCTAAATTAGACATGAATTTGCAGTTAGCACAAAGAGAAATATTGAGCCAACTAAATTCCTTAGATGAGTACATGATGCAAGCACTCTTCAACACTAAAGTGGTGCAACAACAAAGAAAGTACTGGCATGACAAGAATATTAAGTACAAAAATTTCAAAGAAGGGGATTAAGCTTTTTTATATGACTCAAGGTTTAAGGATTTCAGATGGAAATTGATAACAAGGTGGCTAGGGGCCTACATCATTGAAAATTGTTATGATAATGGTTCAGTGAAGATCAAAACCATTGATGAAGAAGGAATACCCCTACTAGTGAATGGATTCAGACTAAATAACTACAATAAGCCCTTGACAAAATAAGAATTCACAACAACAGTGAGGAAACAAAATCTAGATGTGAATGATAGTAGATATGATCTCAATCCATCCCAATAAAGAGATATGAAAAAAAAAGAATAAAAATCCTGGATGAAAACCTCCGAAAGGCATCTAGAACATATATAAGGGTGAAAACCTCGAATGGAGGTAGTCTCAGATATGAATAATAAATGAATATCCTTATCAGGAAAACCTCTCAAAGGCTTGATGAGGCAAGACATTGGTGAAAACCAATGATGGCACTTCATCCTTGAGAAGAAAGAAAGAAAGAAAGAAAAACGGAAAAAAGGGAAGAAAGAAAAGAAGAAAATAATGTTTTTGTACTAACATTTTGTTTTTGCAGGTACCAGGAACTTCATTACTGCAGCCATCTACACAAGAATAAAATCAACGGTCAACAAAAAGAACACTCAATAAGGATAGTAAAAATTCACAATTTTCCCATCAATGATTTTCATCATTCATACATAGCATTTTCCATCATCTCTATATGATCATCCATATTTTTCATTTCAATCATACATACCACTTTCCATATCCAACATGTTTCATTCTACCCTTCATTTCAATAAAAATAGTTTACAAGGTTATTCTCCATTATCAACCTACACCATTCTACAGGATCAACCTAACAATACATTTCTACAAATAATGGAAGGAAATTAGAGTCAAGACCAACATCAGCAATTCAATGAAAAATATCAAAACTAGAACCACCTTCTCCAACCATGTTTTTCATCAAATACATCCTCGGCATAGAAACAATTAACTTCTACGAGATATTCTATATCCAGTAGAAAATATTCATCATGGCAGAAACAGATCTACATGATGCTCTTTATCCTATAGCATTCTATATCATGATTGGAGGTCATTATATCCCATTACATTGCAGATCTGATCTCGAGGAGGACATCAAGAGAATCTATAGGAACCGTCGTGAAGACAAACCACCTCCAGCCACCTGCAACAATAAAATTAGTGTGCATGCAAAGGTAAATAAATGTAACATAACTATCTATCATATACACATTTAATTAAGCTTTAAGGTTTAAGTTACCCTTAGGAAGAACTCCTTCTTGGCATTGATGGCTTCTTGCCTATCTATCATAAAGTAAGGTGATGAAAATGAGGACATTTACATCTTGTCAATGGGGGGTGGCATAATTCATGCCAAGATTGGAATTGGCATGTGGATATTGAATGGTTTAAGTGGAGGTTCATTATGTTGAGTTAAAACCATGAATTAAGGAATAATGAAAACATTTAGTCAACTGTTGTGATAATACAATAGTCCAATCCAAGACTTGAGGGCATAACTCAGAGTTAGAAAAATTGGATCACCCACCATTTCAAATTTGAAGAGAGGAGTAATTCAATTTGTGTGGAAGCAAAGGAAGATGAGCTCGTGAGGGAAGAAGGAAATAAAAACACCCAGATAGAGAAGTTGAGGATGCCTGAAGAACAAAATCGATACAGGCATTTGTGAAACACTAGGCAAAGGGATAACTTGCAATCTCAAGTATTTGTTTCATTTACTCCAGATTTATATTTTTTGACTTATAGTCATTTAATGGAAGATTTTATGGCTCTGGAACAACAAGAAATCACATCTTGTAGAAACCCAATTTTATTAACAATCGCAGTCTTGTAGGGCTCTGTTAAAAAAAAATATGAGCCAACTCTCCTTGGTTAAATTCTCCTCAGTATTTTCAAAGTGTTTGTGGTTGAATCCTTTTAGTACCCAAGTTTTTCTTATGAGTCTTTGAAAATGTATCCTGTAGAATTCATATTTACACAATTCCTATAGAAGGTTGTTTCTACAGGAACAACTGCATAGAAACGTACCAACCTGCAAATTTTCATTGTGTCATCCTAAAACAAGCTCATTTTGTCATCCTCTCTAAGGAATAGTTCAACTTGGATATTCTACAAGAAACCAGTAACCAACCTTTCTCTCTTCTCATAAACTCAACTCATCATCCTTAACAACAAGAATGGGAGATAGATTCAAAAGGAGATAAACAATAGAGCCATCTAGGGTTTATGAAAACCTTCATATAGTAGAAAGTTTTTCTTAAATGTGATTGGCTTGGATACTTTGAAAGACTCGGAGGCTTTGATGATGAGGTGTCCATGGAGTTTGCTTAGAATTTTCAAAATATACAAGAACAGGAGTATGTGACCACAATAAGGGGGATACAATTATGATCAGTGAAGCTTCCATCAACAAAGTTTCTAGTCTACCCTTAGGAATCCCTTGGGATAAATAAGAGAGGCAAGAAGCCATCAATGACAAGAAGGAGTTCTTCCTCCCAAATAAGAAACCTGATGAGGATAAAAATGGAACAAAAATGGAAAGAATTCCTCATCCATGGCTAGAGGTAGCTTATCATATCATCAAATATATCACATGTGAGGTAAGGATTAGTGTAGTTTATGTTTACCATTTCATATTTTTTCACTAGTTGAGGCACCTTCCAAATCAGGAACCCCACTAAAACATAAGTATCCCTTACTTCCTTCTTTAATCATTAAAAGAGATGAGCCTAAAAGTACATAAAGGAAAAAAAGAATTTTTAGTACATCATGGACTCGCAAACTGATGGTTTCAGTTTCTCTTAGGAGTTTGAGGCACAAAATTCTATGGTAATATTTCATAAACATGGACAGAAAACCATTAGTGTAGGCAACAATGAGTGAGGAAGAAAAGAAAAAGGGAGAAGAATTAAATATACTCATTAGGCCTAAAAAGTTGAGACAGCAAAAGAAAAAGAAAAATCAGAAGTTGGATGAAAATGATAAGGAATTGGTTGATGTCTTGACTTCCTTATGAACCCCCACGGTCAACCCCTTGAAAATCAAAATTGCAGAATGGGTGCAACCCAGAAGAAGGAGGTCCAACAGAATCAAGAATCAAAAGAAGGAAATCCTAGTTTCAACCACTCCACTCACTATCACATCCCAAGTAGAGGAGATCAAGGACTCTCCTAGTCCATAAAATCAAAATGAAACAAAGGGGAAGTAGCCTCAAGAGGAGACAGTAACGAAAGAAAAAAGACCAATGGAAGGAACCTCTAAAACAAAAAGTCATGTGGAAAAACTTCTTTATGCAACCTTGTTGGAACTAGAGCGGACCAAGGTTGATCCCATAAAGTGGAAAAGGGTGGAAGAATCTAATAAAGGAAATTTGAAAGAGGAGGCTACTCATGAGTTGGATCAGCAACTCCAACTTATGCAAGAGAAGTTCCAAATTATGACTATGCAGAAAGTAGAATACATCGAGAAGTTGAAAGTAGAAAACTAGAAACTTCAGCAGCAATTGAGTAAGGCAAGAAGATATCTGCATGAGAAGAGTGAACAAGTGGAGATTATGGAAGAAACAATCAAAACAATAGCTAAAGTATCTGAATAAATTATGGAATGCAAGCCACCATTTAGAAATTATGCATTGTTCCTAAAAGAACAGTGGCACAAAAATTAGATTACACACTTGGATAAGTTTGTAAAATTCAAACTTGATACCCCCAAAGATTTACTAGATGTATATCAAGGATGTAATATGGAGGAAAGATATAAACTATGTGAATTCTACCTACATAACCTCATATTTCCACACCCCTACAATTGGAATCATAATCCATATGTGGGGGATGTCCAATTGATGGCCTTTGCATCATGGCTAAGGCATGAGGAAATGAGGGCACAATTGATGGCCTTTGCATCATGGCTAAGGCATGAGGAAATGAGGGCAGAAGAATTCAAAAAGTATAAGGAAGAAGAACAAAAAACACCCCTATGGATTAGAGAAAAATTTTCCAGGCCTAAACATGTTATAAAAAGACATCATAGCCTCTCTTTGGATAAGGATGTAGCTCTAGGATGGATGGTCAAACAAAGGGAAGTAATATCCCATCTTGATGACTCACTCAGCTTATTGGGAGAGGAAGAAACAGAGGCCTGCCAAGGAGGTGACACTCTTTGCCTCATGATTTTCATATCAGAGAACCTTGTTCTCCAAATACCTTGCATATTTCCCTCCTAAGAACACCCTGGTACAAAAAAAAATTGAGGAAAATGAAGACTAGATGGATTGGGTTAAGGATGAGCCCTCCACTTATTCTCCCTAGCACCTAAGGCTAATCTCAATTCAAAAAATAAAGAAGAAGAATGGGCCAGTATTGTGAAGGATAAGGGATACCATGATCAGTAAGCTATGAACATATATTTGTCTTGGGATATGAGATAAGAATTCAGTAGGTAGCAGCAGGGTGGTGAACAAAAACAGTTTTTTGAGCAACAAAAAGGCATTGAGAAGTAGCAGGAAAATATTGAGCAACAACAACAACAATAGTGAGATCAGAAAGACAATTTTTGGTTGCACAAAGGGTGTGAAAAATTTCAGCTGGGGGTGATGATGAGCCTCATTATTGTCCTTTCTAAAGGCTCATATTTGGCACATTTTTCCACCATAAAATGACTTAATGTTTGCTTTTGACCATATTTAATAGTCAGTCATGGGTATTTTGTATGTTTGTTTGCTTTTGACCATATTTAATAGTCAGTCATGGGTATTTTGTATGTTATTTAATGAATGTATTATTGAGGTGGATTTTTTTGTATAATATACATTTTTGCACTAATATTTTTTTCAAAAGACATGTATTCCACCAACCAGGTCAAACTACAGGAATCTGGCGCCAACCTCCTAGAAACAAGGGATTTTTTTTCCTCGAATGAGATTTCAACCAAAGATCAAGGGAAATTATCTATACATACCTCCAATAGCACTCCTTGTGCATTTATGACCACTTATGATCAGCAGTAGTTTCAATATATAGATGTAAAGGGTTGAGATTCATCATTTGCTCATTTATCTCCTTGATTTAGGAAGCGAGGTCGAACTCTCTAGCTATATATAGGCCTTTAGTCTAGGAGAGAGATATAAAGAATTTTAGAGAAGTATTGTGTGGAAATTATGTGAATAATTGTATTGATAACTCAGAGATTTCTTTCTCCTGATGTATTACTGATATTTATGAAATAAAGATGGTTTTTCTTTCAATCTATTAAGGTTTATTTTAGGCTCCTTATGCTTCTTGGGTAGGGCCCATCCAAAAGGGCTCAAGGACCCTACTATTGTTTTTGTAGTTTCCATGCATATTATTTAGTGCCTATATAGTATTTATTTCTCTCTTAAAGTTTGATATAGTTTTGCATGGTTAATTTCAGTTTTTGTTAAGGTTATGACTAACTAGCCAGTTGCAGCAGCATCCTGTAGAAATGTTCAATAACCTTTTGGAGCACTCTTAGGTTCCTCCCATGGCTAAGAACATTACATTCACTTCATTTATTTATAGTCTAGATTTGTTCATGCTTTTAAATACTTGCACTAAATTTTTAGACTCCATTTTTCCTCTTGTAGGAGTTTCCTATAGAAACTATACAGTTCCTGTAGAACTACACAATTCTTGTAGAAATCTCTTGTAGGTTTGTTTTATCTTTTGATTTTGACTTAGATTAATCTTCTTTTCATGAAAGAATCAATAAACAATAAAAGGACATTTATATTGATATTGATCAAAGGGTTAGCTTGTTGTATTCATGCATTAGTGTAACTTTACTTCCATTACAATTGTATTCATCTTTTTTCTTCAATTCAACTTTCTTGATTTAGTACTCTTTAATGCAGTTAAAATTAGTTATTTTCATGCAATATAGATTAGTTGTACTTTCAAATTGGTGTGTTTACTTCAAGCAATTAGTTCAGAGTTATTTTTTGTCACTTGATTTTCCTGCGCATTTTCATCCTTTGATCAGTCTCAAACCTTTTCTACCAAAAATTGCATATTGCACATACAGTGCATAACACCTCTTAAGATTGTACGGACCCCAAGTTGACAAGTAAAGTAGGAAACCAAGGGTGTAGTAAATCATTTCTTCTATTCCTGGGACCATCAAGTTCCATCATTTTTCTTCATAAAAATCACCATGGCACCCCAAGGTGAAACGCTTGGGCATATGTACTCCTTATTCAACAACTCTTCTAGATACATAGACAACTCTTTCAGTTCTTGTGTGCTCATTTTGTAGGGATTTTTGGACACTGGGGAAGCTCCAAGAATCAAGTCAATATAGAAATCAATATCTCTCTTTGGTGGCAATCCTGGCAATTCCCCAAACATGTCTTCATATTCCTTCAATACTGGATATTTTTTTATATTTGGAACTTCATTATTGTATGGCTCTTCCATATGGACTGCATATATTTGGCACCCTTTTCTAAAACTTATTTTCAATTGAAATGATGAAATATCTATGACAGATATAGGCCTTGGAATACCTTGAATTGTCCTTCAATTTCCTTCCTCATCCATACATGTGAAATCCTTGTTATAGCAATCTGGGATAGGGTGATGTTTTTCTAGCCAATCCATACCAATCAAGAAATCATATGACCCAAGTGGTATGATTTTTAAACCCGCCTTAGTGTTAACTCCATTCATGTTCATTGCACAATCTTTAACAAACTCATTGATTCTTCTTTTGGTTATAGTGTCTACCTGAACCAACCAAGACTTTTCAGAGAGATAATGGATTGAATTGGAGAAAAATTTTAAAGTGCAATGCATGACAGAGTTGGGTTTTTAGTGATGGTGCCCAGGTGGGGCTTGCTGATGATAAAAATCGCAACAAGTATTTTTCCTGCAAAGGATTTCTAAAGCCTATTATTATAAGCTAACGATATATATAATACCAGTAGGTGGGACCCCATTGTAGATTAGAGAATCAGATCTAGTTCTTATTTGATATTTATGTTGTTGTTTGACATTTCTTACGGTTTTGATCATGATTGATGTTCAAATTTTGGTTCTACTCGTAATAAATGGGTGATGGATAATTCATGCTATGCGTGGGTTTCTTTACTCTAAATTCTCAATTCCATGTCATGAGGTCTTATGTGAACTGTTATTTCCATGCTAATTGTGCCATGATCTATTACATATTACACCTGCACTAAACATATGTTATTCATGGAAAAGGATAAAATAAATATGGAAAAATCTAAGGAAGAAACTAAACTATGCTACTATGCTACTATATATGCATTAAAATTAAAGGATTGTTGTTATTCCTAGCTAACAGAGTTAGTATCTATACGATTATTGAGTTATATGGAAACACATGTGATATGTGTTATGGTATGGTTGGCAATGGTTAATGTGACATAGGGTGGTGCATTTGGCAAGTAAGGGGATGTTGGTTTTGATGCATGGATTAATGGAGGGTTGGCTGGCGTGTACTAAGTAATTGAATGAATAAAGGATGGAAGCGACGTGCATTTACTGCACATCACTCCATACCTCTCCCACTGGATGTCACCCTATCTTGGCTATTGTTCAATTGTGTTTTGTTGTGGTTAAGCTCTGATTTTCAGGCAAAGGAAGAACTGCTCGGCCAAGCTCGCGTTTTTAAGGTTTTTTTTTTTTACAAGTATGTCTTTTTCACCATCCATGAACCCACTCTAGTTATGAAATAGATGTTGGCTTGGTGATGTATGGGTCTGTGCTTTTATTGAGACTGGAAACTATGTAAACTTGTGATATTTCTCTGGAATGGTTGTTGTGTGGTTTTCGTTGCAAATGGAAAATGATGGTTGAAGTCATAGTTTCATTAATTATTCTGAGTGGTAGAAGCCATGAAGTCTCTTTGTTGTCCTTATGAGTTATTTTTTTGGAGGGTTCATTCGATCCAGACTTGACCGTATTGGACAACTTAGAGGGGGAAGTGAATTAGTTGTTATCGTGCTTAAACAATTATGATTACATTAAAATCTTTAGAGAGCACTTAATGACCATCACAATAATGTAGGGAAGTAAGCAATAGAATATTCAACATCAATCACACACATGAAATACACAAAGACAGATATTCCTTGAGGAAACCCATAAAGGGTAAAAACCTCTTCTTCTTTATCTGATAAGTAATCTTCATATTCTGTACATTATCATTCTTGGGAACTCCAACTCCTCATGAGGCTACAACCTATGTTTTGAAAGTTGCGACTTGTTGAGAGGACCTACTCTCTAGTTTCCCTAGCACCCACTAGAAGGAAGCACCAACTCCCTGAGTGTCCCAGCACCAA
>CBVK0101167186.1:0-10186 GCA_900067695.1 Picea abies
CCATGACATATACCAAACTAGACACCAATATAGCCAAGATATATTTCTAACAATGTATCATATCATCAAAAATGTGTACCATATCATTTACCACCATCATCAAGAAATTCCTCAATAATGTACCATAAACATAACCCTCAATAGAGCATGTAAAAAAAACCTCTGATGCTGTAGTATACCTAATACACAAGATTACAAACATGTAGCTCTTCATCATCCTCAACAACAATATATTAGGATCTTCGTCAAACTTTACCTTTGTCTTGCAGGACTAGTTTTGGATTAGTCACAAACACTAAATTTCAACAAGCATAACTACATACCTGTAATGAATGAAGGTATGGAATTTTAAATTTATAGGTCTATTAAACTTTCCATGTCCGTTAAATTTCAAGGTATGAAACTTCTCAGAACAAACGTTATAGAGAAAATGGAAAACCTTCTTGAATTTTAGCCTATTCTGGAGAGTGAACTTGTACAACATGCAACACGCTCAATATTTGATAATGATTTTGAAACTTTTACAAAATATAATAAATACTTTTATCTTTTCAATGAAATTGGTCTCACATAATTTGGATACTCCATGAATAAGTTATGACTTTTTTACTCAAAACACTTGTTTAAGACTTATTTCAGGACTAGTTAAAAGCCCTATATTCCACAGAGTGTATCTTCAAAAATACAATGACCCAGAAGTGAAACCTTTTACCACAGGTACCTTGACATGTATTCTCAACCTCCTCCAATTTTCACTATTTGAATCACTCTATAAAAAACGGTATAGTGAAAGTGGTAACATGACCTTTAAATAACATACCTTAGAACACATCATCACAAGGCTTGATCCTCCCTTTGAATTTCTCCCTTATTCACTTCATATTCCCTAAGGCTTGATCCTCCCTTTGAATTTCTCCCTTATTCACTTCATATTCCCTCTAAAATTCACCTGATATCTCCTTTGTTACCTCATATAAGAATCACTTACTCACATAGAATATATTCAATATAATGTGTGTGTGAAAGTACTTATGAGTGAGTTTGTGAGGTGTATATATACTTTTCCTAAGTAACCTCCTTCCTTAACTTTAGGGCTTTTGGAACTTTCCTGTTACAACTAATTTACCCTTTCATTAATGATTTGCAACCAATTAGGGGCTTATATCCCATATTTGGGACTTCCATAGGGGCTTGTGAACCCATCTTTAGGGTGTCCAACTTCATGAATAACTCTTAAATCATGAGGAACTACGTGACATTCTACCTACCATTGGAAACACCATTACAAGGACTATCCATATATGAGTGTTTTACCTACATTTTTACTATATTTCAAGTCCTTATTCATCAAACAACATCTGTCTTCATTCCCACAGCTATGGGTTTCTTGTAGACTTCATTAAAGCATCTTCGTGTGAGGGCCATGCTTAGAGTTATGCCATAAGGGGAACACTTTGGAGAATTCTCCAAGTAAACCCATCACATATGTTGACATCAATGACAACCACTACTAACAATCACTACTTGTTTACATCAATGAAAACCAATTTTCCACCATGTCACACACTGGATCTGATGAGAGAGTGCACTGAATACATATATATATTCTAAGGGGAAGAAATATCAAAAGGAGGAGTATCGTAGTACAACACTTAGAGAGGTTATAATCAAGGAGTAAGAGGAGGCTTCAGAGGTCACCAAGAGTAGGATTTGGTAGTGTAAGAGGACTAATTATATGTTATAATTGTAATAATCCTGGGCATTTGGCATGAGATTGTTTGAATCTTTGCATGACATGAAATTATTGTAGACAATTAGACCATGTAGATAAATATTGTACGCAATGGATTGCAAAGTGGAAAAAGAAAATAAACCAAAATGTGAAAAAGATAGAAGAAAAGAGTGCAATGATAAGCTAAGGATAACAACAATTACACGAGGAAAAAGAACAAGAATGGATGTGGCAAAGCAAGAAAAATTAACTCAATAGTGTGTAAGGAAAGCAATAGAGCCTCCTCTGCTGTTTGACCCTAGAAATGATAAAGAGACCTACAAGAAAGAAAGGAAATTGTTTGTAGGAGAATAATGGACAACATCGAATTTTACCACAGCACCTTTGTATGAGAGGCCACTTGTGTATGATATGCCTCTAGTTTACAAACACATGAATACAAAAATGAAAGTTGAGAAGGAAATCAACTTGAAAAGTTTCTTAAAAAGTTTTTTAGAGGTAATGAGGGATGAAACTGCATTAAGAATGTTACCTAGGATGATTGACCATTTCACACAAGATAGGGAAGAAATTTTCACAAAGAGAGAAGTTAACTAGGTATATCAAAAGAAAAGGGAGAACATGGAGTTCTGACTTAGTGCGAAAATAGGAGGGTATGATATGAACAATATCATTTTAGATCTGGGATATGATGTAAGTTTTCTTTTGAAGTGGATGTGGGAAATGATGGGTAATTCGAGTTTTATATGGTCACCGATTGAGTTGAGTTTAGTGAACTAGAATAAGATTGTGCCAATTGGAAGACTAACATGAATAAATGTGAGCATCGATGGAGTGCACAATATAGTAGACTTTGAATTCATTGAGATAGTATATGAAATAAAACCTTATCCAACATTTCTAGGACTTGATTGGGCATTTGATAACCAAACTATTATTGATTTAAAGAAGAGGGAGATGGTATTTGGAGTAGGAGACTTGAAAGTTACGATGCCATTGGATCCCACAGAAGGGAGAAGGTATGTGGAACCAACAAAATGGAAAGAACTAGATAACCTTTATAATATGGCCGCAAATATGGATGATTATGTCAATACTACAACTGATGGTGCACTAAGTTGGTGAAGCATTAGTTCTTGTGCATTTGGAAACAAAGATTGCATGAAGTATCCATAGGGAGATGTGCTCGGATCACCTATTCATTTCCCTGTATTGGAATTGAGGTATGTGATCCTATGAAATATGATGGACTAAAATATGTGGATCATTTTGTCAAATATTTTGAATTGTAGATACCAGATCAACAAATATTACTAGCTTTAGATGTCACACTAAAAGAGACCTTGGCGATATGGTGTGTTGCACATAAGGAGAGGATAGAAAACTCATAGTAATGAATAATGTTGCACATGTTATATTTGGATTAGAATATATTCCACATAGGTATATAGGGTTAAGTTTTCCAATGTAGCATGTTACAGAGTGCATAGAGACATGGAGATTAGTACCATGGACACATTTTCTTATACATAATCTAGGTAGGATCCCAAAGAATTGGTACTTAGAACTTGAAGTACGCAGAGGAACAATAGATTCGCAAGAGTTAACTCGAAACTTCAGGATAAATTTTAGTTTTGAAGATGATACCCCTTCAGTAGACACAACAATACTGATGGTCAAGGAGAATATTTTTACACTAGAAGACTTGATAGAACTAGTACTTGTATATAGTGTGCACATATGTTTTGCTACTTTTCGAGAAGTTTTGGAATGCTACAACATTGTGGAAGAAGACAAGGAGGATGAAAATGCAAGAAACTTGAAAACACCATAGACTGAAGGAGAGTGTGCAATAGAAGGTCTTGAGCTTGAATCTATTGTATATGTAAAGACATTAAGAAAATGTAAAGTGAATATTTGTACAGAAGAAAATACCAAGTTTACAAACATTGGAGACTATCGGAATAAAGAAACTGTTGAGAAGATTACATATTTACTACACATGTACCAGGATCTATTTTCGACTACATTTTCAGATATGGAAGTGATTGTTTGGGATCTAGGAGAGATGATGGTCCCTTTGAAGCTGAATGCCAATCTTGTGAAGTAGATACCATACAGATTGAGCCCATTATACAAGAAGAAGGTCAAAGCAGAGATAGACATGATATTGGAAGTGGGAATTATTGAACTTGTTGAAAAATCAGAGTGGATTAGTCTGATGGTACTTCAATAAAATAAGACAAGTTGAATAAGAATCTAAGTGGATCTGAGAAAATTAAATGATTCTTATTTCCATGACCTGTTCCATATCCCGTTTACAGATAAAGTGTTGGAGAATGTATGAGGATAATAAGATTATTCATTCATAGATCAATTCTAGCGGTATCATTAGATCAATATTATGTGGGAAGATATATATATAAGACAACCTTTATGACACAATGGGGAAGCTATCAGTACACATTCATTCCTTTTAGATTGAATAATGCACCAATAGTATTCTCTACAGTTGTTGTAGAAGAATTTAAAGAGTTTATTCATAAGTTCCTGGAAGTATACTTGGATGACTGGACAATATACAGTTTGTTAAAGAACAATGTTGAGACTTTGCGATTGATGTTGTATAGATGTAGATAGTTCCAAATCTCTTTGAATTTGAGGAAGTGCATTTTTTGTGCACAATTTGGAATTTTTTTAGGTCATGTAGTGTGTAAACAAAAACAATTGGTTTATCCTCTGAAGATTGTTGTTATTGTTGATTTTCCACCACCTACTTCAGTGGGAGATTTATGAGCAATGTTGGGTCATACAGGGTACTACATGAATTTTATTAGGGGATACACATAGATTACAACCCTCTTGGAGAAGTTGTTGAAGAAGTAGGCAAAGCTCTAATGGAAAGAGGAATGTCATAAGAGTTTGGATACATTGAAGAAAAAGTTAGTTACCACATCAATTTTGATATTTCCATATTGGAAGAAGGAATTCCATGTTCACATGGATATGTCATTGGTAGCATTAGAAACAATTCCATATTAGCCAGGGGAAGGAGATTTGGACCATCCACCTAATTTGTACCTGTTGCTATAGTGATTTTACGAGAGCATTTGGAGGATATTTGGAGATTACAGGAGCTCACGTCAATCGATATAGGAGTTGCGAGAGTTAGGTTAATGGTCCCATCCTTCTGTATAGTGTTAATTTTTTAGAATTCATTTAGGGGGTGTACAGATGGTCGTACAAGGGTAGTTTTAGGTAGGGGCCCACCATTGCATGGGAGAAGGAAGAACATTTGTGCACAGATGCACACATATAATTCCTTCTCCTATGCATAGTGCGCGGTTGTGCTTGACACATACACACATGTGGGAGCGAGGAAGGGGAATACAGGAGCGCATGAGACATGCACCTGTTAAGATGACAGATGCACACTATGCACATATATTTCTCAGAAAATTGCACATTAGTGCACAACTGTGTAGCGGATAGGTGTGCAAGTGTGTGCACACCTATTAGGGTGATAGTTGCTCATTGATGCACAATTGTTTCTCAGATAGTTGCACATTAGTGAACATCTATGAAAAAAATAGGCATGCACATGGGCACACTTGTATGGGTTAAGGTCGCACACTAGAGGCAAGGCTAAGGGTGTTTGAAATTTTGAATTTTTTTTGTTGTTTATGGATGATGAGGGATGACAAAGTGTTTTTGTGTGGATGCAAGTGATCAGTTTGTGACTGGAGAGCACTATGCCAATTCAATTGAGAGAGAGAGATACTGGGATAATCTCCGAGAGGTGGTGAGAGAGAATCCAGGAGTTTGGAGACACTTTCCAGCTTGCAGGTTGCTCAAGTTCTTCGATTGTCCCTTGATACAATCACAAGAGTTCCTACTGTAGTATCTTATAGCTATGTGGACCATTGATCTATAGTGTTTCATCATTAGTGGACAACATATGACATTCTTAGCTATGGAGGATGTATATTTTCTGATGGGGCTCCCATTCTGGGGGATGTCCTTCCTGTTGAGCCCTAACTGTCAAGGGATGAGATATTGGTCGAATTGGCATTTCGTCACTGCTCGAGATTGAACCCGATGTCAGGTTCAGTAATTTGTATTGAGGTTATTGATGAGCTCTTGACTCAATCCATCATGGCCATGGTAGTGAGGATCTACGTATCCTTGGCGACTCAACATATCATAGGAGGTAATATGAGGATCATGGAGAGGGTCCTAGATGGAGACCATTTTTCTGGGGGATGATGTTGCATGCCAAGATGATGGGGAAGATTCACCAGTGTTGGACCATTGAATCCAGTGAATTTTTTTTGGGTTGATTCTAGTGGCTTGGGTTTTGGAGAGGGTGCCCCTTTTTCTCCCTAGGATTTTCCTGGTGCCTTCAGGGCCATGTGAGTCACTTCTGATGCGGTGGGCCCATGTGATAGAATGGAATGGGGGAGGAGAGGGTGGCCATTACTTCATGGACATTGTGGAATGTGTGTGGTGTCATATGCCACAGGTGATACTACGGTGCCCATACGGTGGTATGGAATACGAACATGATCCTGACATGATGCTGCCTCCTGAGGAGGTTTGGATCAGAGAGGTATGTTTGTGTGCACCTGTTAATATGATAGATGCACACTATGCAGATATGTGTCTAAGAAAATTGCACATTAGTGCACAACTGTGTAGTGGATAGGTGTGCATGTGTGTGCGCACCTATCAGGGTGATAATTGTTCATTGATGCACAATTGTTTCTCAGATAGTTGCACCTTAGTGCATAGTTGTGAAAAAAATAGGCATGCACATGGGCACACCTATATGGGTTAAAGTCATGCACTAGAGGCAAGGCTAAGGGTGTTTGAAATTTTGAATTCTTTTATGTTGTTTATGGATGATGAGGGATGACAAAGTGTTTTTGTGTGGATGCAAGTGATCAGTTTGTGACTGGAGAGCACTATGCCAGTCCATTGGAAAGAGAGATACTGGGATAATCTCTGAGAGGTGGTGAGAGAGAATCCAGGAGTTTGGATACACTTGCCAGCTTGTAGGTTGCTCAAGTTCTTCGATTGTCCCTTGATACAATCGCAAGAGTTCCTACTATAGTATCTTATAGCTATGTGGACCACTGATCTGCAATGTTTCATCATTAGTGAAAAACATATGACATTTTTAGCTATGGAGGATGTATATTTTCTAATGGGGCTCCCATTCTGGGGGATGTCCCTTCCTGCTGACCCCCAACTGTCGAGGGATGAGAGATTGGTTGAATTGGCATTTTGTCACTGCTCGAGACTAAACCTGATGTCAGGTTTAGTAATTTGTATTGAGGTTATTGATGCTCTTGAATCAATGCATCATCGCCATGGTAGTGAGGATCTACGTATCCTTGGCGACTCAACATATCATAGGAGGTCAGCTGAGAATCGTGGAGAGGGTCCTAGATGGAGACCATTTTTCCTGGGGGATGATGTTGCATGCTAGGATGATGGGGAAGATTCACTAGTATTGGACCATCGAATCCAGTGAATTTTTTTTTGGGTTGATTCTGGTGGCTTGGGTTTTGGAGAGGGTGCCCCTTTTGCGCCCTAGGATTTTCCTGGCGCCTTCAGGGCCACGTGAGTCGCTTTTGATGCAGTGGGCCCATGTGATAGAATGGCATGGGGGAGGAGAGGGTGGCCATTACTTCATGGACACTGTGTAATGTGTGTGGTTTCATATGCCACAGGTGATACTATGGTACCCATACGGTGGTATGGACTACGGACATGATCCTGACATGATGTTGCCTCCTGGGGAGGTTTGGATCAGAGAGGTATGTTTGTGTATTTATGTTTTGTGATTTTGATAGCGTAGCATCTGATTATGTATATATGGATGCTGAATCTACCTTTAGTGTTGTGTTTGTAGATGTGAGGCCCTGAGGCCATGAGGCCGAGATGGTCGGGGAGTCGACTCACCAAGGACCAACGTGACCGTCATAGGTAGGACAAAGGCACAGACGATATGATGTTGGTTTTGGACCAGCACATGAGACGAGGGTAGGCCAGAGGTGGAGACTAGATGACGTTGGTGTTGGACTAGTGCATGAGCCGCAAGAAGGGGATGGAGGACCTTCATCGACGGTTCGAGGAGGTTCTACAGGGTGTGTCGGAGGGTATGTGGGCCCACATCCAGGATGAGAGGGTCCTAGAGCAATGTGTGGGTGTGTCAGCAGAGTGGGGGACCTTGATCCATTAAGCAGTTGTAGTGGAGGTAGTGATGACTGGTCGGCTACCCCTTGGACCTAGAGGACCCCCAGCTGGTGGGGCACCTCCAGCTAACAGATGATCGAGGGGGGGAAGCTTTAGGGGCACCATGAGTGACCACTTTTGTATTTGTATAGGCTTGCGAGCCCATTTTTTACATGGTAGTTGATACCCATTTTGTATAGGGTAGGGGGTACCCATTTTGTACCTTCCGGTCTTAGCCATCTTACTTGCTATCTTTTCCAAGCCATCATTGAACAACTCTTCTAAAAAACCATTTTCTTGAATATGTATGCACCCTGCACCACTACTGCCCACATACACACACTTTCTGCACCATTACAGCCTGCATACACTCACAAAAAGTATGAAAAATAAAAATTGCAAAGGGATACGATCTTTTGGGCCATTACTAATCTTTTGACCGCCTATAGCCAGTCACCCAACCAAATACCTAGCTTTTTGGCCTATAAAATAAGGTGTTGGGTTCCCATTTCAAAAGGAACCACAAGAGAAAAGAAACTATGTCCATTTCAATATCCCCCCTTTGACCAAATATTTTGCAACCACATTGTGAGTTTGAGCTAGAATTCCCTTTTTCATCCCTCTTTTCCTCCATTGCAAATCCTTGCCATTTCCCTAGATAGAAATGAAGAGGAGAAGAGTACGTGGAAGTAGTTGGTGCATGGTGAAGAGGAGCCTAGAACTGAGTTTGAGGAGCAGTTTTCGGTCTCATATTGTAACCAAATTTATGAGATTAATATAAATAAATAATTTTCCCCTCCCACCAAATGCTGTCTTCAATCTTCATGATTTATTTGCATTTTGGTTATGATATCTAACCCACTAATTCATATGTAGAATGCATTCTTGTAGTTTCTTGTTTGACCAGCTGTCATCTGATAATCACCATCCTAATTCGACGTTATTTCAGACTGCCCCTTTACATGTTCCTAGTGTTCATGTAGACTCTACCGCCATGGGTTAATTATGTGGCATCTTATCCTTGGTGTTCAATTGCTTCTGAGCAGGAATATGTACAATCATGTTTACCTTCTCAAGAGTTGGTCTCAACAATTGATCCTTCGGTTTATTCAATGGGGAAATTGGATCTCTTGCTTTCCCCTTTTGGTCCAAGTGATCTTGAGTCTCCTTCCGAGTTTGATCTTGTTGTTTGTAGATCCTCAAGCCCTCGTTCTTGTGATTCTTCATTGATAGACTCTGTCAGTCCTGGTTAGAGCCTCCATCATCATATGGAGTATGGTTAGTTTACTTCACCCTTTGATACTGTTGACCCTCATTTGTGTGATCTCTTAGATTTTGAATTTCCTTCAGATGAGGCTATCCTTGAAGCCATGACTACGGTTTCTATACCGTGGGAGGACTTACATTGTGGTTTGTGTTTTCTTCCCTCTTGGGAGACTTTCCAAGTTGATTATCGAAGAGACTCTTGGTCTGAGCCTAGAAGTGGGCTCTACCTGAACCAATTTCACACATGATTTGTATCCCCCTAGAGTCTTCTTTAATCTCTTTTCAGACTCTATAAACATGAAAAGATTGTTGAGCAATCTTTTTGTCCTTCACACTCTCCAAACTAAATTTTTAGGCATGTTTGTCCGGCGGTAGGTTACCCCTTTTTCGGTCCATATGGTCAATTGTATGAACAAAGGTATACTCTAGGAACTTCGGTTCTCTAGAAGAGTATTCTCAGGTATAATTTTAACCATTTTTGGGGCTCGAGGGACTAAAATTACAAAAATGGAACCCCCACGGAGTCCATAGTTAAGCTCTTTTCAGACTCCCTAAAATTGAAAAGATGGTCGTGTGAGATTATTTCTTCACACTCATTAAATTGGTCTAGAAGAGCATCCTTTATGGAGTCCATATTTAATATCTTTTCAAACTCCTTAAATATGAAAAGATTATCGAGTGATATTGTCTTTTTCACACTCATTAAAATGGTTTTGAATAGATGTATTTTCGGTGCTAGTTTACCCCTTTTTTGAACTGACTATACTACCTTCGAAAAAGAACCCTAGTGGAGTCTCCTTTCATGCTTTTTCAGACTCTCTAAAAATGAAAAAACACTGAGCTTACCTTCTCTAGGATCATTAAAATTACATCGAAGTACGTTATCATTGTGTCTTATTAATCGCATTTGCATTCCTCCATATTTGGCCTAATGGCAGCTCCATGTTG
>CBVK0101167192.1:0-24201 GCA_900067695.1 Picea abies
AGAGGTATGTACTCACATATATTTAAATTGTTAAGCTTTAAAGGGTATTTGCAGGAGAAGGGATGTCATGGCATAGATCCAAAAGGATCTCAAGATACAACACATTCAGAAGAATAATGCAACCCAGGTTTGATTATTCTAATATGTATCTATTTTTTATGACATTATTTTGATCTAGGTTGCATGTTGAAGCTATGGCCATCATACTAACCTTTGGTCAAAATAAAATTCAAGGTATTAGATGGATTAAAGTTGAGATCATATAGTTTATTCTCTAACCCAACCTTCTGTCAAGATAGCATATTGTCCTAGTACAAAAGACAGGTTGAAGAAAGCACTTGTTATCTTGAGTGAAGGAGACTTGGAAGAAAAGAAACACACACTCATTCTTGAGGACAAGACTCCAAGTTCCAAGTTTGATTAATTGAGCTGATAAGATTCAAAATTACACACGACAAAGTTGATTACTACCCCTTTACAAGTAAACACTATAGTTGAGGTAGTAGTCTTTGTAAAGTATTATACTTGGTAGCATGTGAGCATATTGAGATAAATGCTTAATGTAACAGATACAACTAACATCTCCTCTAGGAGAAACTTCTTGTGTTGATCCCAGGTTACCATGGAGGAATGTTTGATCATAACACTAGAAGAGTGTTGACCTCATTTCGTATTGTATTTCTTACTTTTGATCTTTGCTTGAGACAAGTCACAAGTGATAGCTCTAAAGGAGCTATTATGATGATTATTCGTGTTTTTGTTTTATCTACTATTATCAAAAGAGTATTATTCTTGCTTGTTGTTTTGTTGACCTTGTTCAAGTCACAGGTGATAACCTTGAGGAAGCCATAGTGAAGGTTGCAGAAGGAAACATATTAGATGAGATATGAAGTAGACTATGTACATGACCATATACATTCATGTACACAAAGAGAAGAAGTCCAAGCTAGATCCTTTAGGAAGAAATGATACAATGAATTTTCAAAGACATCTCTAGTAAGAGACAGATTGAGACAAGCAGAGACATTGTGCTCAAAGAAGAGATAGTTTTTCAAAGAACCAGAGAATCTCAGATGGAGATTCACAGTGAGACAATACCTTCTCCTCCTTCAACAATTCAGAGGGAGACAAACATTACTCCAGGTTATCCAGGATCTCCAGTTGATATGTTCATAGATATTGCAATAAGGCATAAAATGCCTACCTAGACTCACTCTGCAAGAGGCAGAGAAACATACAAAAGAAAGCACAAGAGATTTTCGAGCTATCCTTCAGTCATGAGCCACTTCATTGATGTTAAGACTCCTTGTCTTAGAGAAGCAACAAGAGAACCAATATGGCAAGATTCCATAATAGAAGAAAATCGGTATATCTTAAAGAATGATGTATAAGATATTATTTAGGGACCAGAAAGGGAAGTCTATGGTAACTTCCAAGTGGATCTATAAGATCAAGCATGCAGCTGATGGAAGTATCAAGAAATACAAAACAAGATCCATAAACAGAGGTTTCTCATAAACAGAGGGAGTTGTCTATGATGAGATACTTGACCCAGTGAACTGATACACTTCCATCTGTACTACCATCCATGAGTTGGAAACTATATCAGATAGATAGATTCTTGATGAGTTTGGATTTCAGCAAGAGTGTTGTTGATCCAAACCTATACAGTGTTGGTGATGAGAACCTGATCCTGATGACTTATTCAGAAAGTGTTGTTGTTGGATACAAGTAATCCTTGACTTCTGAGATTTAGATGAAGAATTTGAGTATGATGCACTACCTCTTGGGACAAGAAGTATGACAGAGGACCGATAAGATTTTCCTGAGTCAAGGAAAATATACAGTGAAAATCTTAAAGAAGTTCAGTATGATAAAATGAAAAATCCATCGTGATGAATTTAAAGAAAAAGATTGATGATGATTCAGACGAGACTGATCCACAACTTATTGGATCATTAATGTATCTGGTTAACACCAAACTGGATTCATACCATACGGTGAATGTGCCTAGTCATTTCATGAGTCAACCAAGACAAACTCACTAGACAACAACAAAACATGTATTAAGATATACACAAGGCAAAGTTAGATATGGCCTGAGATATGCCTCCAGTGTGAAACTAAGTTTGTAGGATATACCGATTCAAATTGAGCAGAAAGTACAATGGACCGAAAGAAAACATCCAGTTGAAGTTCTACCATGAAGTTTTCCATGGTTTCTTGATGCAGCAAAAAATGAAACTATGTGGCCTTGAGTACCACAAAGGCAGAGTATATAAGCATCAAGTGTGCGAAGCAATGTGGCTTCACAAGCTTCTAACAGATTTACTTGACCATGAGATGGATCCCATGGTGATGACCAAAAGCCGTGAGTAAAATCTCCTTGAGAACCGAGTGTTTCCTGATGGATCGAAATACAATGAGATGAAACCTCCTTATTTTAGAGATATGATGCAGAGGAAAATCGTACACATGCAGTACCTTCCTACACATGAGAAGATTGCAGATATCTTCACCAAATTAACTTCATGAAGAATGGATCCCTAGTTGAGAGGGAATGTCGATAACTCCAGCCATGACAAAATTCAAAATACATCTGTGTGAGACTTGGCATGATAAAGAATGCCTCCCTAGCTGAGAGGGAGTGTTGATGAATGCAGATATGGGAGACATCCTCTAGCTTACAAACCTATGAGATGTGGAACATAGCAGCTATGTGAGTCTTTCTCTCAGCTTACAAACCTGAGAGAAAGCCCCTAAGAAGGGTTTGTGGTTCCTGCCTGAGACAGAGCTAGGAACGTAGAAATGACCTCCTCCATGATGTGAGTGAGAAGAACTCCAGATGATTATACGGTGGAAAAGTGATCTGTTGAGTTAGGACGTGCCTATGGTTGAGCACAAGGTGAACATGTGAAATCCCAAAAGTGTTGGGCACATTGTCATGTGAACATAAATGAAGATGATGGGATAGCCTCCTATGAGCAACAGAGTTGATGAGAAGACTCCAGATGATTCTCTTGTCGATGGCAGTGGGAAAGTAGATATGTAGAGTGGACGTGCCTATGGATGACCACATGTGAACGTGTGAAGATCTGGTTCTTATGTGTAATGCAGTGAATCAGAGCTATGACATCCCTATGGATGTTCCCCTAGTGGATGAGAACTAGTGGGTGTATCAGATCCTTTGTTATATACTACTCAAGAGTCAGACCTACATGTAACCCTAATTGTGATGTAAAGGGTACAGGTCGGCCCCACCTTAATATGTTTAATAATATATGTAAAAGATAATTAATATTAATTATTATAATAATAATAAATTATATAGTGACTTAGAGAGGTCATCCATGCTGAGCTAATGGATGCCTTTGTTGATTGGTCAAGTCTAATATAAGTAAGGCATGATTCCCCATTGTGGAATCATATCTTCCTTGTGAGTTTGGAAATTTCAGCAAGTACATCTACTTGGCTAAAGGTGCGCACCTTTCTTCGGTGCTAGAGTTTTAGGGTTTTAACACCCTCTTGTGTGCTAGGGTTTATCTTGGTGGAGGTATTTCTCTTGAAGAATATAGCAAAGGATTTGGCTGGGTTTTCTTCCCTTGTTGAGAAGGGTTTCCCAAGATACTTCTTGTGTTCTTGTGCATGGTGTTTTGTCTTGTGATCTTGGTTGCTGCAACATTATTGTTTATGGTTAAGTGAAATGCTAAAATAGAATGAACTTCATGCTTAACCTAGATTATGAAAAATCAACACTTTTTTCCTCTTCACTCATTGTTGCTAGTTCGTATTCTCTTGGCATGAGCATGGAAATGAATGGCAGGAAGAGGAGATCCATTGATGAATGGATGTAATAATTATTGATCATTCCAAGATGGAATGGATGCTTGTGTGCATGAGCTTGATGGCAGTTTGGATAGAACTATCCACAGCTGTGAATCCTGAGAGTCTCAACATGGAGATTCTTGACCAGAAGCATTGGAGCCCTGGAAGGAGATGGACATCATGAGGGACTGCGTGGCAGAGAAGGGGGTCCATTCTCTTGGGTTGTGCAAGCTGGGTAGAAGAGAGTTGGGTACCTTGGATTGTTGTGAGTGTTGAAATTCCTGTGATAGCTTGAGTGTTGAAAGGTCTGTTAGTATGAGATTGATGGTAGTTCGGATAGAATTGTCCACAACTAATAATCCTTGGAGTTTCCAGTAGGGAGATTTCTTGACCAATAGCACTGGAGCCCTGGAGAGAAATGGAACAACCTCGGGGACTGCATGGTAGAGAAAGGTGTTCATTTCTTGGGGTTGTGAAAGCTGAGGGGGAAAGAGAGCTGAAAATTAGGATTTGTTGTGAGGTTGGGAAACCTAAGATCTACTTAGCAAACTGTTGTGTGTTTATACTTGGCCTAGGACCCGTCCTTGTGGACGCACAACCCTGACTCGGGGGTGACCTGTTGTTGAGAGTCAATGAACAACAGTGTCTATGGTTGGGAGGAACATCCTTGGTCTGCAGTGAGTTGGTGAACGTTTACTTGCAAAGATAAGTGCTCTCTATGTTTTCTGAGTAATGTTTATTTCTGATGTGTATTTAATTATCTCTGAGATATGTATTTTTAATGTGTCTGTCTGCTATTTATTTTTTGTGCATGGCACGTTGTTTATCTCTTTTATGTTGTGGCATGGATCTTGATTAATGCATGTGGCTCTTTCTTGTTTGTTTTTAGATTAAATTTTGTTAGAATTCGAGATCCATTCAGAGAAATGAGTCTCTGGATTGCAGTGTGCCTCGCCCATGGGTGGTTGGGTGTGTTGCAACCCGTTTAAGTGGCGTAGCCCGGCCTGTGGGTGGCTGGGTATGTTATAATAAGTCACCACAAGGGGTAATCTCAGTGACCCTAGGGGGATTGAGATAGAAAGTGAAATAATGATGAGTGAAACCCCTATAGGTCAAGCTTGGAGGTAAAGAATGGCTTGTAAAAGAGTCTTGTGGAGGGAGAATGGTTTCCAAGTGTTGAGTACTTGCAAAACAATGTTAAACCTGCCCGAAACAAGACAAATGATGATAAACCAAGCCTCTAATCAATGGGATCTAGCAATATAAGCTTGTTGTCCCATAACTGCAACATATATCAGATTTACAACAACAAAGAATAAGTTATAATAGTTGCACAATTAACCATCAAAAACACCAAATAATTATTGGGTAATCAAACCCTAAACATGTAGATAATATTCCAATACTTAAACACAATTTTTGGTGGCAAAACATGGCTGGAAAAAGATGTTATCAACAATATATTAGGGAATTATTGTGGTTGTATCAAACTTTTGCTACAAAAGCAAGTTCTAGCCACTGAACTTTACAAGCAAAGCACAGAATAATTAGCACCAATTACTTGCAATTTTCAATGGTAGAAAGAGTAGTAAAATATGATTTAAGAGTTAGTTTGCAACAACCCTAATGGTTGTAGCATTAATTTGTAACAACAAGATGAATTACAAGGCTAAGCTAGATGCACTTAGGGCACAAAGAATCCTTAAGCATGCAAAATTGATTCCAACTTGAACAATTGAAAAATCTTTATTTTTCATGTATTCCATTGCAATGATTTTAGATCTCCAAGGAAAAATAGGCTAGTTCCTTATCAATTGGGTTATGGGGTCTCTTGTTGCAAGGGCTAGTTGTTTTACCTCCCTAGGGGTGTAAGCCTTTTTACTCCCTAGGGAAAACAAAACTAGAAAGGTAAATCTAAGAGGGTGTAAGCCTTTTTACTCCTCCTAGCAACCTTGTTAAGCAGTTTATCCAAAGACAAATGTGATAGACTTAATGGAGGGTATATTCCTTTATACTCCTCCAAGGGTTTAGGCAAGAATAACCATGAAACAAGAAGAGAAACCAACAATATGCAGAAATTTACTTACCAATTCCAATAGATAGCAAGATAAACCCTCTTCTACCAAGAATGTTCCACCGCAAAGCAAGAACAAGTATCCAAGAGAGATAGTGCACCACTTCTTCCACAAAAGACAAGTATTAGCATCCAAAATAACATAGCAAAGAGAAAGTGCAAATTGCCCAAGTATGGCAAAAATTTCAGCCAAAATTTATGTAATTCTCAAGTATGATATCTCTAAAATGAAAGTGACAAGGTATCCTTTTATACTTGACCTTGGAAACCAAATGTGTCCACTTAACTTAGGGAAAAACACAAATTAGAGAGGCTAACCTCCTAATTTTCCCCTTTACAAGTTATAATTTTATTTTACAAAATAATTAAGCCCTAAAATATGACGTCATGCCCTCTAAGGGTGACATTTTGGCATAGATGGCAAGACATTGAGCTAGTTGAGGAAGTTGTTGGGCCTCCCAAGGCTTAATGTCCATGCACTAGGGTCTTCCTCCATCAAAATATGCCAATTCATCATCAAATCATCCATCACCATAAAAACCCTAGCCTTCCAAGTGTGACGTCATGCCCCAGAAGAGAAGGATAAGGCCTCCAAAGACAAACATTAGGGTTGGGCAATGTCCCTCATCCCTCCTAGGGATACTCAAGTGCCTCCATAGGCAATGTCCCTCATCCCTCCTAGGGATACTCAAGTGCCTCCAAAGGCAATGTCCCTTATCCAAGCTATCCAAAGGAGAAGAGGGCACATCATCCAACCTGTGGGCTTCATATCCCAAGTGAAGGTCCAAGTGACCTTGTGCCTCCATGATCAAGCTTTCACCTATCAAGGACCTGCAAAGACAAGCAAGTATGCCCTCCAAGGGTCCACAAATCATAATATCATGCCAATTAATCCATATCTAATAAAAGAACCACCCAAACATGTGCATTGAATCCCCCCCTTTTCAAAATAAACTAATGCTCAAATACCTTATACAATTTGCTAAATTTAGATATGGGAAGAGTGTCATGGTGCCCTATTGGGTGAACGAATTCCTCAAGTCGGGGATGTTTCCAAGGAGAAACCTCTCTAGGTCATGTGATGAATGCGAGGTGGATGGGGCTATACTTCCAGGTATGGGGTTTCATGACATACAAGGGCTCGTATTGTCTCATTTATGGGCACCTTTGTTAAGGGCTAGCCACATCCATTTTTCTCTTTTTTTTAAGCATATTTTTTCTGGACCCTTTATTAGCCATTTAATTTGCAGGTGTTCCCAAGTTGACAATAAGGGGCACTAAAAAGGAAATGCATAGTCCACATATGCTCTACCTTGGTAGTACCTTTGAAACCATGCTTCCCCAAGTTGAAGTCAATAAGGGACACTAAAAAAGAAACGCATAACCCACAAACACTCTACCATGGTTGGCATGGTTGTTTATTTAGTTATTTAATTTATGGGTCCCTTATTCTTTTGTGAGAAGTGTTTCATTGCTCTCGAGATCCCAGGGAGAGATTCTATTTCATGATGTTTTTGCTAAAGCACCTCTGAGCCTAGTGGCCCCTTCATCCCACGAAATTAGGTACATGCCTTTCTTGAGTCAATAAACCCAAAAACCTAAAAGGTTAGGAGACAGGAGGAAGAAGTGATGGAAGGTGGCAAGTATGAGCGGGAATGGTACGATGACCCTTCAAGGAGATCCCTAGTAGCAACCTTTTCCCTAAGGGTGGCCACTTACTAGGAAACCAGGACACTCACCAAAGTGAAATAAGGAAAAAAGCATAATTTCCAAGCAAATGTTTTCAAAATCAAGAAAGGACTCTTTGAAACATGTTCAAATGCTTGAATTATTAGAATGACACTCAGTACAATCCCGGACTTGTTACCTCATGGAGCAAGATCTGATGTCCTCTGTGATCCAAGTTAGGTATGGTGGATGTTGTTTCCATCGATCAGATGGTGATGTGTGGTGAATGATGGGCTCTACGCGCTGAGATGTCTCTTGGTACTCTATGTTTGAAACCTGAGGGCCTCCAAATGCCATCTCCTTAGTTATACTTAGAAATGGGGGATAACATATGGCTCCTACTCAGGCACATGTGCTCGTCATAAAATGCATGAGAACCACAACATCCCCTGGTAAGACATGTGCCTACATGCACTGAAACCAACAAACTGTGGATATCTAGGGTGGCTCACTCAACCTTTGTCCATATAATAAAAAAACTCAACTAATATTTAAAAGAAAAAATTTCATTTTTTCAAAAATTTCTAAACTAACATATAATATGATAAAAGAAAATAATGTAAAGCGACTATGCAATAATGTAAGTAGAGCAAAATGAAAAATGAGATATCAAATGAAAACATCAATAGATGTAACTAAACTATAATCAACAAGCAAATGAAAATGAAAAGGAAAGCAAATGACCTACCTACTTACCTGGCGGTCGGGGCCCTGTGGAAATCAAGTCCTGTGGATGTTAGGTGAAATCGTACAACCAGTGAAACCACCTGCTCAACATGTCACCCAAGTTCTTTACCTAGTGCTTAATTATACAATATATCAAGGACAAGTCAAGCACATAATAATCATGAATATGAATAAGCATATAATCAATCATAGAAAGCAATTGATGGAGGTGGGTGGGAGGGAGAGAATCGTGCTGATAAGAATGGTCACAAGCCTGATCCACCCATTGTTGAAGAGGGCTACCATTTATAGATTGTTGATATTATGGTAGTTGTGGGAGGTATTAACCTCCACATGTAAACTTTGACAAGACTAGAATATTCTAGGAAGCAAGAGAAACCCTAAAACGTTGGATAATAACCTTAGAAGACAAGTCGGCTCAAGAGAATATTTAATATTGAGTTATTAGCCTCCAAAAAGAGAAGTTGGCCCGATAAAGTGAGATAGATTAGTATAAATAGATGGCGCTAGAGCTCATTTTTCACTCTTACTCTCACAACTGCATAAGACTAGGGTGCACAAGTTTGAAGAGGGAGTGCAGCTGCAACTGCTACAATTGGGATTTTGGCTTTTGGTTGGACTTTCTCTTGGCTATGGTTTGGAATTTCTGCTTGGTCTTTGGTTGCTAGCCTTGGAGAAAGGTGCGCTACCTTGGTTGGCTATTGGTCTGCTTCTAGAATTATTCTGTGTGTCAAGGTTAAGGTGCTCGGGGGTGGCCTTTGTGCCTATGGTTGGGTGACAATATTTCTATATTGTCTATGGAAAAATGAGCACATCTCTTTATTTCTAACAGGTTATGGGCCCACACTATCTTCAGACAGTCTAACCACTAGAAGATAGATTGGGAAGTTATTTTTTAAGCTTGTTATGGCACCAGTTATAGTTGCAACTAGGTTTTTTGATTATGCAGATGCAACAAACCCTAACCCTTGTGTTCAGACACTTGTGATGAAGCATTTGACCTAAATCCTTGAGATCCCAGTGTGCCCTAGCCTAGCGCACCTCTTGGTACTCTCAGCTAGCAAAAACGTCAGGCTTGAATCTTTGGTCAAAGACAAAGGTTGATTGGTCAAGTCAAAGGTTGAATGGTCAAAGTCAAAGTTAAAGGTTGAATTCTGGTCAAATTGAGTTTGTGGTCAAAGTTGAAATTTTAGAGTTTCTAGCTTGTTCTAATCATTAAATCTTCTCATTGAGTTTCTAATCTCTTCTTGTCAAGATGGTATCTAGTTTCGGATTGGAAGATAAGTTGGACAATGCTATAAGGTTTCAAAGGTATGCACTTGTATATGCTATCTAAGTTATATCATCTAGCAAAACATGGGTGTGTTTACAAGAAAAGTACCAGATATATTCTCCAAGCTGTAATCTTGGATTCAGTGCATTCAGAAGAACAAGTGCACCCTCCATAATAGTTGAGGCTTCAGGTTCCAGGTTTGATTAAATTGTTAAGCTTCAAATTTGTGTATATCAAAGGTGGTAGTTGCTACATTACAAATTGCGAAAGCAGTCTTTGAAAGATTCTATTATTGTTAGGTGCAATGAACACTCAACTGCATATGAATACTATTGATATATATGTTTATTGTACTTGTTCGCAATTTGAACTAACTTCTCTTCTAGATAGTTATTTATTGTTTTTTCTTGTTGTTCTAGTTCCGGGTAGGTACCCTTATGAAATATGTTTGATGAACAATCCTTGCAGAAGTTGTCATAGAAGAAGTTTATAAGAATGACACAATTGCCAGATGGGCAACAATAAGAACATATAGAAACAATCTTAAAGAGACTCAGAGGAGTCAGACTCGAAGGAAGTCAAAACTCAAAAGGAAACTAGAACAAGATTGTAGAAAGCAAAGATAGATGCAACAAACAGAAGCATGGACTCTCTCATACGGAGGGAGCTAATCACAGAATTCCAAAAGAAAAGAATGCATATTGCTCATTCAAGAATGAAGCCAAGATTAGGAGGGAGCTAATCCCCAACGATATGATCCATTGAAGAAGAATCTGTAAAGACTATGAAGTATCTATCCATGTTCTTCATTGGAAGTAGCAGCCATGATAAGCAACACATGTTCAGTTTGACTCTAGAGAAGTCTTCTTTGAAAAGAAGCCTTGAATATCCTTGGTTGTCCATCTACATTTATGTTCCTATGGCAGAAGGTTGGAGCCTTCAAGAAAGAAGGGCATGTAACCTATAGAAGATTCCATTGACTCCGACATTGAAGAGAAACATGAGGAAGAACATGAGGATTCCAAGAAAGAAAGAAAAGTTAGAACAACCAATTAAACCAATTTGAACCCACTAGAAGCAGTCAAGTAGAAGGAATGGAAGGAAGTTGTGATGAAGAAAAAAGTATGTGAAAACTACGAAAAAGACTTAAGAATTGATAGATACAAGGCGAGACTTAGGGCTAGAGGGTTCTCCTAGTATGAGGGAGAAGACTATGATGACATCTTGTTCTAGTAACCAGATATACCTCTACCTGAGCCATTATATCTCCTGCAGTATCCATGGGTTGGAGTTTACATAAGATGAATGTAAAGATTGTTCTTCTCAACAGAGTAATTGAAGAATAAGCTTATGTAGAGCAACCTCAAGGTTTTGAGGTATACCAGAAAGAGACCCTTGTATGCATATGGAAGAAGACCTTGTATGGATTAAAGCAAACTTGGTGCAGAGCCTCTCATGTGTAATGTCCCTTTCCAAATAGGAGCTCCAGAAGAAGAGGCTTAATGGTCTAAACCACCCCGTTAGACTATAGCCAGGGCCAAAGAGGGGTAAACAGGGTTACTAGAGGTCACTCCAGTCATAGGTGTTATATTCGGAAAGTGACATTGAGCTAACAAGAGTTAACAGTGCTTTACTAGAGGTCACCCCAGTCACAGGTGTTATATTCGAAAAGTGACATTGAGCTAACAAGAGTTAACAACACTTTACTAGAGGTCACCCCAGTCATAGGTGTTATATTCGGAAAGTGACATTGAGCTAACAAGAGTTAACAACGCTTTTAAGTCATTATGAGCTAAAAATAGAAGTCAACAGTGAATTAGGGTTTCAGCATGATTTAGGGTTTTGGAAAACTATAAAGGAAGGGTCAACGACCTAATTCATCATTATGCATATTATGACTTGTCATTGAGGAGAAGAGGTGCATCTCAGGAGAGATAGTTTAGTGTATTCCAGGAGGAAGACACCAGTTGGCTGATTTCGATGTTGAAAGACACACCCTAGTCACCGGGAAGATCATCCAAGTCTTCCATCATTCTTCAGTGCTCCCATATTCAGGGTATTATCTTTTAGTTTCTTATTTGTATTTCGGCTAAGATCCTTTTGTCTTTTGATCTAGCCGAGTGTTGTTATTCAGTCGTAGTTGCTTATTTATATTCCAGCTAAGATCCTTTGTATGTTGATCTAGTCGAGTATTGTCAGTATTCAGCCGCATTCGGCCATTTTTGTAATCCACAGAGATATCATAATACAAATTTGCAGTCCTTTGTCGCATTTATTATTTGTATGATCATTTATATGTTGCAAACCTTTGATCCTACACTCACATTAACAGTGTTTCCTAGACTAGCCAAGTCAGGAACATTACAGTGGTATCAGAGCTTTAGTCCTGCCAGCCTGTGACTAAAGACAATGAGTGCAGCAGAAGACCCAGAGGGCCGTGAACACGTAGGTGACGAATATGTCACTTACAACAGGCATCAGGAAAGAAGGCATAGACCTAATTTTCCCCCTTTCCCTCCTAGCTCAGAGGAAGAGGAAGAGGCACACAGAAAAGCAGAGAGAAGGGCAGAGCATGAGGCTTAGCGTGAGGCAGAGAGGATGCTAGGAGACAGATATGAGTGACCATAGGGCAGTGGCAAGGCCCCCATAGATCCAGAGGCAGCTTTCATGCAGGTTATCAATGGTATGTTAGCTAGTCAACGGACCATGTCTCAGTCCTTGGCACAAGTGGTTGATAGATTAGCTAGAGTGGGCACCCCAGATACACAAGTCCCGCATGTAGCACAAGCGAACTCGGGAGCAGGCAGTAGACCCCAGTCACCCTCTCGCACATACACCTCTGCGAGTAGGATTCCCAGACCCTTGTTTCCCAGTTTCCATAGGGCACCCCCGGTAGCAGCACCACCACCAATAGCACAGAGGCCACCCACTCATGCCGACGACATTGCAAAGTATAGGAGGGACTACGCAGCATTGGGTTGTGACTTCCATCAAGACATGACCTTAGTCGAGTACTATGGACTTAGACTCAAGAACCGCCCCAGAGAGCCGCAGAGGGGAGGACCACAACAGCAGCAGGGGCATAACCATGATTTCATCCGAAAAGTTGGGAAACTCACTATCCCTTCTTTCGATAGATCGTCCAAATACACTGCTAGAGCTTGGGTACAGAAGCTAGACACATATTACAAGCTCAACCAAATGACCGTGACAGAGGCCATCAGTTTTGCGACCTTACACTTGGAGGGTGAGGCACATGAGTGGTGGTATCATGGACTAGTGACATTGGGTCACAGTCGCATAACCTCCTATAGGGAGTTTACAGATAGGCTCATGGATAGGTTTGACAGGAAGGATCCCGAGATACACTTCAGGGATCTAGCCCAGTTGAGACAAATTGGCACAGCAGAGGCATTCATTACAGAGTTTCAATGAGTAGCCGTGGTAGTGACAGATATATCAGAACCCAAGCTGATCATGTTATTCACAGAAGGACTCACAGAGCCTTTAAGAGGATGGGTGAAGGCATACAGGCCTCCCACTTTGCAGGATGCTATCCTTCGCAATCGAGATTTGGCAGACTCAGTGCCAAAGACTAAAACTTTCTCCAAACCATTTTTGCCCCAGAGGGATCAAGATAGGAAGCCATTCCAGAGATAATGGAAGGGAAAGGAGAAGTTGGATGAGGAGACTAGGCGATAGCTTATGAGGAAGAAGCTTTGCTTCAGCTGCAGAGATCCTTGGGTCCCAGGCCACAGGTGCATGGGCAAGGGAGAGATTCATTATATTGAGGTAGCAGCAGACAGTGTGGACAGTGAGGAGGAGGAGCAAGACAATGGATCCACTAGTTCAGAGGAGGAGTCAGCACCAGCAGAGGAGCAGCTTCCCCATAGACCACCGACACCGACAGGAGCCCATCCTCCAGTAGTCCCACAACCGCCAGAGTAGGCTAACAGGAAGAAACCAGCAAAGGGAGGAGTCATAGCGACCCTTTCCGCTGTTCCCAGGTATGACACCCTCTGTATTAGAGGGATTATTCAGGGGCAACGGGCAATCGCCCTGATAGATGGTGGGGCCACCGACAACTTCATCGATGCTTCACTAGTATCGAAACGGGCACTTCAGACAGAGGAGTTTGAGGGGTTTGATGTTGCGGTAGTAGATGGCCACACAGTGGAGTGTCTAGACAGAATTCCAAACTTAGAGATGAAGTTAGGCAACTACACAGTGAGAGACACATTTTATGTGGTTGACCTATCGGACACAGATGTGGTGTTAGGAGTTCAGTACCTTGGGAAAAATCACTACCAACTACCAAACCTTGGAAATGGGATTCAGAGATCAGGATGGGAAGAAAGTTGTTCTAAGAGGTATGTCAACAGGAGCACCCAGGACAGTTTCAGCCAAGAGGATGGAGAGGATATTTAGACATGGGGAGGTAGCATATGCCGTAGAATGCTTGATCACTACTCAAAAGGATTAAGAAGATCGACAACAATACCACACAGAGATCAAGAATTTATTGTGACGACATCAGTAAGTCTTTGAGGCAATCCCACCAGGGAGACCACCTGACAGGGGGTTTGAGCACACCATTGAGTTAGAGGAGGGGGCCAAACCTATGATCACCCCCCACAATCGTTATCCTAGGAGGTTCAAGGATGAGATAGAGAAGGCAATCAAGGAATTGTTAGCGATGGGACACATCAGACCGAGCAGCAGCCCATTTGCTTCTTCAGTTGTCTTAGTTCTGAAGAAGGATGGCACCATGAGGATGTGCATTGATTACCAAGCCTTGAACAAGAAAACCATCAAAAATCGGTACCCTATCCCACGCATTGACGAGTTGATGGATGAACCGCATGGGGTAGTTTTCTTCTCAAAAATTGATCTACACTCTGGATATCACCATATCAGCATCCGAGAGCAGGACATAGAGAAGACGGCATTTCGATGTCATTTTGGACACTTTAAGTTCCTGGTTATGCCATTTGGGCTAACCAATGCACCCACTACATTCCAGTCTTGCATGAACCATATATTCAGGGATCAGTTAAGGAAATCAGTCTTGGTTTTCTTCGACGACATCTTGATCTATAGTCGGTCATGGCAAGAACATATGAGGCACCTGGATGAGGTATTGAGCATCATGAAGGCATAGTCATTATATGCCAAAGAGTCCAAGTGTGAGTTTGGTATGACAGAGATACTTTACTTAGGCCACATCATCAGTGCACAGGGGGTACAGGTGCACCAAGAGAAGATCAGGGCCATTCTAGATTGGCCAACGCCCAAGAACGTGACAGAATTGAGGAGCTTCTTCGGGTTGTGCAACTATTATAGGCGGTTCATCCGAGGTTTTTCTCAGCTTGGAGCATCGCTGACAGATCTTACCAAGCATGGGGCCATCATATGGACCGAGAAATCACAGGAAGCCTTTGATCACATGAGGGAAGTCATGAGCACTTGTCCAGTGTTGGCACTACCAGACTTCACCCTGCCATTTGTACTAGAGTGTGACGCATCCGGTGAAGGGATCGGTGCAGTTTTGATGCAAGGAAGACACCCCATTGTATTCGAGAGCCGAAAGCTTAGTCAACCTGAGAGGTTGTACTCCATTTATGACAAGGAAATGTTGGCAATCATGCATGCCTTGACCTAGTTCAGACAATATTTGGTGGGCAGCAAATTCATGGTCAAGACCGATCACAACAGTTTGAAGTATTTCCTTGAGCAGAAGGACCTCAGTGAACGCCAACAGAAATGGGTGACGAAGGTACAGGCATTCGAATTTGACATAGAGTATGTCAAGGGGAAGAAGAACATTGTGGCCGATGCACTATCGAGGAGACCTGTGGCATGTTCTTTGATGGAGATTTCAATAGATTGGAAATCCCACTTGTTAGTGGAATATTCCAAGAACAAGTTCGCTTGTGAGGTGATGGATGTGCAGATACAGGATGACCGATATAGGGTCATTGACGATGTCATATTTTACAAGGATAGAGTCTACTTGGTGCCATATTCAAAGCTTAAGAAGAAAATCCTCACCACAGTTCATGATTCACCTCTAGCAGGCCATCAGGGGTTTTTCAAAACCTACAGACAAATTCGAGAGAGGTTCTCATGGAAGGGCCTCAAACAAGACGTTATGAGACACGTCAATGAGTGTGTGACTTGCCAGCAGAACAAGTCAGAGCATGCTCTTCCAGCAGAGCTACTTCAGCCACTCCCCATTCCAGAGCAGAAATGGGAGAGTATATCTATGGACTTCATCACCGGTCTACCCAAGGTCCAGGGTAAGGACCGTATCTATGTAGTGGTCGACAGATTAACCAAATTTGCTCGCTTCTATGCCATACCGACAGAGTACAGAGCAGTTCAGGTAGCCGAGCTTTTCTTCAGGGAGGTCTTCAGACTTCATGGGTTGCCGAAGAACATCGTTAGTGACAGGGATAGTCGGTTCATAGGGACATTTTGGACAGAGTTGTTTCGGTTGGTGGGGACAGAGTTGACACCTAGCACCAGCTATCACCCTCAGACAGATGGGCAGACCGAGATTGTCAACAAGTGGGTTGAAGGGTATTTGAGGAACTATGTAGGAGGACAACAGAGAATGTGGGTAAAGTGGTTACATTTAGGGGAACATTGCTACAACACCACCTTCCACATGTCCATTGGTATGACACCCTTCCGAGCATTGTATGGATATGATGCTCCCACTTTGGTAGACTTGGTCTTCGGGGAGTGTAGAGCTCCCAAGGCCAAGGATTGGATCATAGAGAGTCAGGAGATTCTCAAATTGTCGAAAGAGAACTTGCAGACGGCGCAAAACCGACAGAAGATAAGCGCGGACAGGCACAGGATAGAGCACAGCTTTGAGGTTGGAGATTTGGTTTTCTTGAGACTCCAACCCTACAGACAGTCATCTCTAAAGAAGAGTGGAGCCGAAAATATCAAGTCTAGATTTTATGGTCCCTACAGGATCATGCGTCGAGTAGGCGAGGTTGCTTATGAGCTAGAGCTTCCAAAGGAGAGAAAGATTCATAACGTGTTCCACATGTCTTGCCTCAAAAAGGCAGTGGGACAATTCATTAACACATCAGAGGAGCTCCCCCCATTGAATGAGGAGGGACAATTGGAGTTAGTTCCAGAGGAGGTTTTGGAATTCCGAGAGCAGAAACTAAGGAGCAGGGTCATCAGAGAGTGTTTGATCAGATGGAGAGGGCTTCCATTAGAGGACGCTTCTTGGGAGAGCGAGCAGGTGTTGCAGCACCCTGGACTGGTATTGCTTAAGGACAAGCAATTTCGGGAAGGGAGGACTGCAATGTCCCTTTCCAAATAGGAGCTCTAGAAGAAGAGGCTTAATGGTCTAAACCACCCCGCTAGACTATAGCCAGGGCCAAAGAGGGGTAAACAGGGTTACTAGAGGTCACTCCAGTCACAGGTGTTATATTCAGAAAGTGACATTGAGCTAACAAGAGTTAACAGTGCTTTACTAGAGGTCACCCCAGTCACAGGTGTTATATTCGGAAAGTGACATTGAGCTAACAAGAGTTAATAGCGCTTTACTAGAGGTCACCCCAGTCATAGGTGTTATATTTGGAAAGTGACATTGAGCTAACAAGAGTTAACAATGCTTTTAAGTCATTATGAGCTAAAAATAGAAGTCAACAGTGAATTAGGGTTTCAGCAGTGATTTAGGGTTTCAACATGATTTAGGGTTTTGGAAAACTATAAAGGAAGGGTCAGTGACCTAATTCATCATTATGCATATTATGACTTGTCATTGAGGAGAAGAGGCGCATCTCAGGAGAGATAGTTCAGTGTATTCCAGGAGGAAGACACCAGTTGGTTGATTTCGGTGTTGAAAGACACACCCTAGTCACCGGGAAGATCATCCAGGTCTTCCATCATTCTTCAGTGCTCCCATATTCAGGGTATTATCTTTTAGTTGCTTATTTGTATTCCGGCTAAGATCCTTTTGTCTTTTGATCTAGCCGAGTGTTGTTATTCAGTCGCAGTTGCTTATTTATATTCCAGCTAAGATCCTTTGTATGTTGATCTAGTTGAGTATTGTCAGTATTCAGCCGCATTCGGCCATTTTTGTAATCCACAGAGATATCATAATACAAACTTGCAGTAAACCTTTATTATTTGTATGATCATTTATATGTTGTAAACATTTGATCCTACACACACATTAGTAGCGTTTCCTAGACTAGCCAAGTCAGGAACATTACATCATGTACATCAGAAGCGTCGTGAAAACTTCCTATGATAGAGGAAGTATATTGAAATGGTTCTTCGAGAAGTCTGGGATGATGGATTGAAAATCCATGGAAAACTCCCATGATGACAGATCTGAAGAAGTTGAGAGACTCTAATCCATTAGACCTGTCTCTGTATCGACAATTGATTGGCCCGCTAATGTATTTGGAGATTACTCAACCAGTTATTTGTTTTATGGGACGTTTAAGTTATGGTATACAATTGCATGGATTTATCGATTCATATTGGGCAAGGAGTGCAGATGGCAAAAGAAGTGATACTTGGATATGTTTCAGTTTGAGCTTTGCCACGATGTCATGGGCTAGCAGGAAACAAAAGTCTATTGTACCTAGAACTGCAGAAGAAAAGTATATGTCATCTTGTGATGCTTGTACAGAAGTAGTGTGGCTTTGTAAGTTGGTTTATGGACTATCTGATCAGGTGTTGGATCTGACTGTGATATATTGTGGTGATCAAAGTTGTGTGAAGCTTTCAGAGAACCTGATGTTCCATGACATGTCGAAGCACATTGATATCAAACATTATTTTCTCTGTGATAAAGTCCAGAGGGGAGAAGTGGTTCTCCAGTATATATCCACAAATGATCAGATAACATATATTTTTGTAAAGCTTATGTCCAAGATGAAAATTTTGTGAACTTAAGGGACAAGTTGGGGTTCGTGGAGACAAATTCCTTATTGAAAAAGGAAGTGATTACTCCCAGGTTGGAAGGGAGCATTGATATGTTATTGATTTATGGATAGTCATTTTCCAGTTCGAAAAATGGTCCAGGTTGCGAAGTTCCTTTCTAGTCCAGAAAGTGGTTTGAGATTTATGACAGACAGTCATTTTCCAGTTCGGAAAATGGTCTAGATCAGACAGTCATTTTCATAATGAAAATGGTTTGATAGATTGTTGATGTACCATAGACGACTATTTCCCTTGTGTCCAGTGTGGGGGAATGGTCTAGGATAGAGATTCTTCTTGGCAGTCACTCTGAGTAGTGGTCAAGTAGAATGGTCAGCCTCATCGGGCAGTCATTCTTTCGAAGTTCACAGTTGTGAGCAGTTTCGAAGAATGGTCCATTTTGTAGTTTGGTGCACAACAATCATTTCCATAGAAAATGGTTCAGATAGTCATTCCCTAGGGAAGACTCATTGTCTCCAGGTTGCACTATGATTAGTGCCGAAGAAATGGCCAGTTAGGTGAATGGTCAAGTTTTAACAATCAGGGACAGACATTCCCTAGGGCAGACTCATTCTCTCCAGTTTGCACTATGATTAGTGCTGGAGGAATGACCCAGTTAGGTGAATGGTCCACGCTTAGAAATTAGGGGCAGTTATTCTTCTATGCTTGGGAAGAATAGTCCAAATAGCCCATGGTTGATGTTTTACTTTCTGAGGGCAGATGTTCTTCCATATCTCACAAATGTGAGTGGAAGAATGGCCCAGATGACTTAGTTTGTATCATGATATTGTTATGCAGTTTGATATCGGATGATATGATTGTTGTGGAGACTGTAAGTCTTTGGACATTAGTTGTATGCTACTATGGTGGATGTGTTCCACTGGTTGTTACTATGTGTCATTGGTTAGTAGTCGTGTGCTACTAGGTGTGGTTGTGTACCACTATGGATAGACACATTTGTGTTCTATTAGATCGCATTGTTCTGATTTCTGTGGAGACTACCACCAGTGTTGGAGATGATTGCCAGCTAGATGGATAGTCAGTGTGTTGATGGGCAGACATTCTCCAGGTGCAGAATGGTCCAGGCAGGACAGATTGCTGGTGGACAGACATCCTTCATGTGGAGGATGGTCCAGGTTGAAATATTGTTGGTGGACAGACATTCTCCTTGTGGAGAATGGTCCAAGTTGACAGATTGTTGATGTACCATGGACAACTATTCTTCTAGGACATATGTCTAGATTAGATGAATGGTCAGTCTCCCTGAGTTCATAGTAGTAACCAGAGTGGAGAGATTGGTATAGGACATACATTTTCCCTGAATTCAAAGTAGTGCCTGAAGGGAAAATAGTCTAGGACAATCATTCTTCTAGGACGTATGTCCGGATTAAAATAATAGTCATTGTAGCCCATGGTGTGGCTTCCAGCATATGTTGCAACAATTATTCTTCTACGACATATGTCTGGATTAGAAGAATGGTTCTTGTATCACTCTATGGAGTGAGTGACTTATTCAACATCATGTTTGATTACTCAGATGGAGTATGGCTTCGAGAGATGATACAGTTGATACTATCATATGATATTGATAGTAATGATGTTGCTCGTGAGTTGATCTACGTGATCATGAGATAACCTATGTGGCTATGATGATGTTACCAGTTGAATGGTCTATTTGTGCTCAAGACCATTGCCTTTAATGCCTCCCTAGATAGGAGGGAGTTTTGATATTATGGTAGTTGTGGGAGGTATTAACCTCCACATGTAAACTTTGACAAGACTAGAATATTTCGGGAAGCAAGAGAAACCCTAAAATGTTGGATAATAACCCTAGAAGACAAGCCAACTCAAGAGAATATTTAATATTGAGTTATTAGCCTCTAGAAAGAGAAGTCGGACCAATGAAGTGAGATAGAGCAGTATAAATATAGGGCGCCAGAGCTCATTTGTCACTCTTACTCTCACAATTGCATAAGACTAGTGGTGCACAAGTTTGGAGAGAGAGTGCAGCTACAACTGCTACAATTGGGATTTTGGGTTTTGGTTGGACTTTCTCTTGGTTATGGTTTGGAATTTATACTTGGTCTTTGGTTATTCTTTCTTGGTGTGCTAGCCTTGGAGAAAGGTGCACTACCTTGGTTGGCTATCAGTCTCCTTCCAGAATTATTATGTCTGTCAAGGTTAAGGTGCTTGGGGGTGGCCTTTGTGCCAATAGTTGGGTGACAATATTGCTATATTTTCTATGGAAAAACAAGCACGTCTATTTATTTCTAACATAGATGACAACTCATCTTCTTCCTCGTTAACGTTACCACTACTTCCTGTAGACTGAGAGGAAATGAGAGATCGAATGAAAACCACATACCCACCCCAAGAGGAAGATAAGAGGTAAGGGACAACCTCATGCTCGAAGAAATAAAATTGTTGCCTCTTCATCTGCACATCCCTGCAAAAAGCCCCAAGATAAAAATACTTCCATTATGTAGTGTGAGTCTCTGATTGCTTTGGTCTTGCCATGACCTGGTGTCCATCAGAATCTGAGCATGAGGGTGGTTGGAAATCTTCATAAAACAAATATAAATCCCCAAAAGGATATGAATCACAACTCTCAAGGGATGATTTAAATTCATCTTGAGTATATCGTGACAAGTCATCATTTGGTGGATGAAAAAGGTATGTGATCATATCATCATCAGGTTGCCAAACATATGGATCACACGCTTGTGAAAAATAATCCTCCGAAAAAGTGATTTCTTCATTATTTTCCTAAAAGGTTCCCTTGATGTCGTAGATGGGATCTCCATAAAAAATAAAACAGCCTATGTCCCATCTACGCCTCCCAATACATATAAAAGTGTCTATATGCTCATCAATCACATCCAAGGTTTCCTTCATAAGACCATTTGTGTGTCTAAAATTGACCATCTCTTTGCCTTTGTGTGTGAGAAGGAAAGGGGTTAGGGGGGCCTCAACTAGATCTTCAACACAGTGCACTTTATGGAAGTCTTCTTCATCAATGGATTATTCATTATTGTGACCAATTACTTCTTCAACTTCATGTGCAGGAGGAAGGTAAGACTGGATAATCTCATCTTTATCAAATAAGAGAGAGGATGTTGATGTTTCATTTGAGTTATGAACGTGTTTCACTTCGCGGGAGTCTTCTTCGCCAATGGATTCTTTGTCACTGAAAACATACTTTTCGACAATCATGGCACATAAGGAATTTACTTTATGACATGTCTTGACAAGAACTAGCTCTAACAAATCAGTGGGACCTTGATCTGAGTCCTCCTTGAGTTGTACTTGACTTGAACTCTTCCTTTTCTTTTTGGCAGCTTTTTTTGGTGGACCTGCTCTTCCAACGCCTCTTCATCAAAAGGGGCTTAGTGCTCAATGCAAAGTGCTTCATATGTTTGTTTCTGAAAGGATAAAAGAAGGAACTCTTTCTCCTTTCGTTATCGAGATCATGCACTTGCACAAAGTCTTCTTCTTCTTGGACCTGTTATTCAAATACCCTTCCTGCCAAACATTCCTCAATGTTGTCCCTAAATTCTCCATTCAAGAAGGCCTCGTTGTCATCAAATTTTGTATTACCTTCAAAAATATCTAAAAGTCCCTACTTTTGCAGGGTTGTCAAAAGTTCATGATAAGTATCTTCAAATTTCTAAAATATGGGACCACGATGTTTGAGAAATTCTTTGACAAAAGTCTTAAGAGAAGTGATACTCTTTGGTCTGCAAAGGTATCTTATCCATCCTCGTTGATTTGATTCTAATGAGTTTAAAAATGATACCACCAAAAGGTCTTCATGTCTGTTTTCAAGAATGGATGCATACTTCACAAGTGACAGGACATGTGAGACAATGCAAGAAGGATCATCATTGTACTTCATGATATTCTTGATGTACTCTAGGGGAAACTTGTTTGGGAACCCTGGGACATCATTGAGATCAAAGGCAAAATATGCTATACGGTACCCCCAAAAAACCATCCTTCATTATGTCTAAATGAAGAAATAAAACTAAATCAAGGATGAATACTTCGGTAAACTTTGGAAACCTTGAAACTTCCTTTGGGGAAAAGTGAGTTCTTATGTTGTGGAGCCGTTGGATGAGCTTTATGGAGGACTCATCAAGAATGGAAAGGGAAATTTCATCAAATGGATTCGTTAGACAAGATAGGGGTAAAGGATTTGGGATCGAAGCTTTCCAAAATATCATCAGGGCTCGAAAGAGGATTCAAAATCCTCCTCAAGAATGGAACCAAAATGTTATCGCACAATCTGTATATCGGGAAAAGCCCAACCCAATCCACAAAAGTGTGACAAATACGTGAGTACCTACCCACTATCACCTTAGATGGACACTTCCCTTGCTTTAGTGATGATAAGTCACCACAAGGGGGGAATCTTGGTGACCCTATGGGGATTGAGATGGAAAGTGAAATAACGATGAGTGAAACCCCTATAGGTCGAGCTTGGAGGTAAATAATGGCTTGGAAAAAGAGTCTTGTGGAGGGAGAATGGTTGCACATGCAAAACAATGTTAAACCTGGCCGGAACAAGAGAAATGATGATAAACCAAGCCTCTAATCAATGGGATCTAGCAAGATAAGGTTGTTGTCCCGGAATTGTAATATATATCGAATTTACAAAAACAAATAATAAGTTATAACAACTGCACAATTAACCATCAAGAACACCAAATAATTATAGGGTAATCAAGCCCTAAACATGTAGATAATATCTCAATATTTAAACACAAGTTTTGATGGCAAAACAAGGTTGCAAAAAGATGTTATAAACAATATATTAGGGCAGCCTTGTGGTTGTATCAAACTTTTACTACAAAAACAAGTTCTAGCCACTGAAATTTACAAGAAAAGCACCCAAATGAAAGCCCTTGAAAAGGAGAATAATTAGCACCAATTACTTGCAATTTTCTGCAGTAGGAAGAATAGTAAAATAAGATTTAATAGTGAGTTTGCAGCAGCCCTAATGGCCATAGCATTAATTTGTAACAACAAGAACACAGTTACCAACTTAACGAAAACTTTACAGATTTCTCATTTTGGGGGGGGTCACATTTTTTACCCTGATTTTAAAAATGGTGCTACTGGTAGCACCCCCCTCCATTTTTAGGTCGTTTTTTGATATTTTAAATTTTATGATCCATAATGTTTCTACATTATTTTTTTTAATGCTTGTTTTTCTATCTATTTTCAATTTTTATTTTTTTTCAATGTTATTTTTAGTCATTTTTTCATGCTTCTTTCAATCTTAAAAATATTTTTTACCAATTACTTTTTTGAAATTAAGATTTTTCGTGTCCTTAATTAATTTATGGTTCCATACTTTTTAAATGTAGTGGAAAATATCATTTTTAACACACTTTTTACCTTTACTCTAATACATAAAAAATCATTGTAGTTAAATAACACTATTTTTAAATATTTAGCAAAAAAGCATATAATGCAATTTTTTTTTTTATATAAGTTATAAACTAAAAAAAAGTAAGAAAGTTGAGACAGGGACTTGATCAAAGTCTCCGGCTAGGGTTTCTCTGACCACGGACATCGTTTTTATTTTTATTTTCAGTTGCACGGATGCAAGTCTCTCAGCAGCCTCCTTCGATGATCCAGGTGGATATCGGTG
>CBVK0101167200.1:0-19767 GCA_900067695.1 Picea abies
CTCTCTAGCTACCTTATAGAGATTGCGCCAAGTCATTGACCAGACTATAATTGTGTGCTTCCTTAGCCTGAGGGTTGCTGACATTATGTCGTAACAGAATGAGAGGGATACGAATGGGGGGTTCAGTGTTAGGGCATGGAATCATCAAAGGTTGTCTGACTATAGATGGATATTCTTATGAAGTGGTGGGAGTATACTCAGGGGGTGCTCTATATTGAAAACCATAGGTTTAAAGAAGAATTTCTTCTTCACTACTAAGGAGGATATTGTGATCTGCTGGATTTCCAGGGTGGATGGGCCCTGGGTTTTGATACTGTTCCATTTGTTGTGGGGCAGCATGTACCTCCTATTGGGTTTTTATCACACCTTGGTGTGTTATAAGATTTTGTAACACGACCAATGGTGGTTTTTACAAATACTATTGTGGGGTCTGCTGATGGGTAGGCGACGCAGGAGGACGTGGCGTGTTCATAGATTATTTCATCCATTTGAAGTTGGAAATTTGGGAGAAATGGTGGGTGTAATTTCCATGCTCACCGCAAAGAGAACAAGGGAATTTTATCTGGAGGTTGTTGTTGCTATTCCTCCCTTGGCATTTGTTGTTATTGTCCCCTTGGGTGTTCTGGTTACCCTGATTCTGGTTTCCCCTAGTAGGTTGGTTTTGTTGGGGGTTATTTCCTCCTAGTCCTGGGTTATTATTGTTTTAGTTTTCCCCATTCTTCTTGGAATTATTCGACTGATAGGTCAGATTTTCTATATTCAAATGTTCAAAAGTATTAAATTGATGAATGGGGGAGGGCTAAACAAAGTTAACACTGGCATGTGGTTGTCCATGTGGAAGATAAATTGGTTGTAGAGGGCCAGGAAATGGAAAATGCGGATTGTTTTGTGGCAACGATCCATAGGGAATATAAGAAGGAGAAGCGCTTTCACTAGTGCCCAAGTTATATGTTGAGGTAGAAGGGGGACCATAAATTGGTTGAAAGGTCAGGTGCATCATAGGCGCCAACAAGGGTCCACTCATGGGTGGAGGGGGAGCAACAGGATATGGTTGTTGGTAAGGGGAGGAGGGTAATAAGATTGTCCTCCATATATCGTCGGATATTGGGGTGTGTCATACATAAGTGGTGGTTGAATGTACGAATTGTGGTGCATCATGGTACCAATCAATCCATATTCCACATGAGACATCCCTGGTTTGTCTTGGAAAAATGGTACGGTTCTCGGTGCATGTTGGCCCTTGGTGATGGAAGGTTGTGAAGATTAAGGAGAGAAGATGAAGTGCAAACTGCACAGAAGACAAGTTGATTGAGATTAGGTCGAAGTGGCTAAAAGAGAAGAAAATACAGAGCAAAGTAAGAGAAAGTGAGTTGTTGAACAAGAAGACCGAGGAAGATAGATCAACAAGGAATATGGATCATGGACAACTCAGCAAGAGGAAAAATCCACCAATGGATTATTTGGAGCACCTCACGGGAAAGAAGGAAGGATAGGTTGGTGAAGCCCTGAAAATGCAGGTCAAGTTGACCTAGGGTTTTAGACACCTATGTTTTTGACATGTAGGGTTTTGACACCTAGGTTTCAGCCTAAGGTTGTTCAAGATTCATTGTAATGTATAAATAAAGGTAAAGAGGAACTAGGATGGGTTCGATTATGTATGATGAGTGATTGTTTTTATTGTTGAGAGAGAATTATTGTGTTGTGAGAGAAGTCAGTGTTGTAAGATATTCAATTGGGTGTGAAGATCAACCCTGTATCTGGGTGCACAAGGAGGGGAGAGAAAGAGAGAGAAGAAGAGAGAGAGATGCAAGTGAAGAGTGTATATAGAACTATATACTTTCATCTAATATATTATAAAGCGTAGTTTTGTGGACATAGCCCTAGCGAGAGGGTGAACCATGTATATCTTGTTGTTTTGTGTGATTGATGTTGTGTTCTTCTACTTTTTGTTCTATTGTTACTATATCATTATTTTAGATCTAAGATACACTTCGCATAGTAAGATTAAGGATGATAAAGAATAACAAGGTTGTTGTGTGTTGTTTCATTGAATCCACTTTTCATTTCCGTTGGTTGTAGACACTTTTGTTCTTCAACCCCCTATTGCTACTTCCGGTGAGACTGCATCTACTTCATAGGTGTTGTCGAAAGGGCTAGTAGTTAGGGCTTGTTGGTGCATTGTTAGAGTTGAACCCCGGGTCTACACCTGTACCAACAAAGGGTTCCATTGCGAGGAGTGGGATCTTCTTGAGGGAATGTCAAGGTGGTTCCCATCAAGGATAGAAATTCATAAGTGGATAGAAGAAAAAGAAAAGGAATTTGAAGAAGCCCATAACAAGAACCCTAATATTAGAATAGAGGATTGGTTGGGAAGGTATATCTTTACTTACATACATGAGTTTTTATTTGGAGGAATTCATAAGGATCTATACGAGTGGCTAGCCAGATTAGTAGATACCTAGTTTGAAATAGGACTCATACCACCCGTGGTTTGGACGTTGGCGTTGATACAGAAGGTCAAGAGAGTTGATAACACCATGTCAAGAATAGTATATCACTGGTTTGATAGAACAATAGGAGGGTACATTACCGAGTTTGTTGTTGACAGAGTAGAGTCATATAGCCAAGCTGAGAGATATTTCTTTAAGGGGTCAAGAGGAAAATTTTTACACTTCTTGAAGTTGAAGATAAAGATGCTCTTGCATGAGAAGAACATCTTGAAGATACAATAGTGGGTTAGATTGAAAATCTAATGTTCAAGAATTCAGACAACAATAGTGACACAAAGGTTGGACATACACGCAGTGGGAGAACATTTAGAGAAGTTCCTCTAGTGAACTTATTTGAGCAGAATCATGAACTACCAACACAGGAAGAAGGGTCCTATAATGGAGAATAATAAGAGTTACTAAACAAGGAACATTCAGAGTCTACTAGGGCATAAGAAGGGAAGAATGAATAACCTTGCTGAGAAGAGTTAGAAACTTTAGGAACTGTGCAAACTATTGAAGTAAGTACTATTACTCCTCATGTTGTTTAGCATCATTAAGTAACCAGAGTAACCTAATTTATCAGAGTACTTAGAGAACTGTTACAAGTAGTTCAACACATACTTAGTCAAGAAACCTAGGAAGATCTATGGAAGATGAGATGAGATTACCCACCTTTAGGGGAGATGGATCTGAATATCTTGATCAACATTTGTTCTTATGTGAAGTTGTATGGAGTATTTAGAATGTCATTGATGAAGCTAATAAGAGATCTCAGTTTAGTACTACCCTAAGAGACTACACATCGAGCTAGTACATGAAGTTTTTCCAAGGAGTTACACAACAGAAACCACTGAATGAGATTAAGACTGTGTTGATTGATAAATTCAAGAAACCCAAGTCAGAATCACAATGCACTAAATAACTGAAGGAAATCAAGAAAAAACTAGCTGAACCTATTTGGGGATTTGATTAGAGGTTTAAGACCTTAATAGGCCATTTGATTTTTCAGATCCTAGATGAGAAGAAAAAAGAATGGTTCATTTCTTCCCTCCTACCACACATCAGAGTCCCTCATATGTAGCAGAAGATCGCTTCACAAGTTGAGGTGTTGGATATCGCCATGAAACTAGAATCATCCCCTATGGGAGAGTCTATCTCAGGTATGAGTCAAATTTTGATTCATCTAACTAGATTATCACTACAGGTCGAAGCTATGAAAAAGGATAAGGGAAAATATAAAAGAGAAGATATTTGGTGTATCAAATGAAAGTTAGAAGGTCACGACAAGGAGCATTGTCCTCTATTCCATGATTACATGGCTTCAAGAGCTACGAGACTTTTGAAGCAAGTTAGTCTACCTTGGTGCGATGTATGTAGAAATTGACATCACCATGGTGAATGTTATTACATGAAAAAATATGTCCAGACACCTACCAACCTGTACTACACATTCTGTAAATCTGTGGGGCATGATGAGAAAGACTGTAGAGCTTATGTTATCTTCCATGGAAGATTAAGAGACACATATAGAATTCAAAGAGAAGTACAACAGGAAGGAAACAATAAATATTTTAACTCCCAAGGAAGAGGAAACTTCAAACCTCATGGTGGATTTAGGGGAAGAGGACGAGGACGAGGTATGGGCCAAGGTCAATGTCAAATCATTTGTTATAATTGCACACAACTAGGTCACTTGGCAAGGGACTGTCAGAACCCTTTTACCACTTCCAGCTACTGCAACTCATTTCAACATGTCATCGAATATTGTCCTATGCTATTAACAGAACTTCAAGAGAGACGAGGAGGAAACCCTCAAGTACAATTAATTTCAGAAAAACCTCGCAAAGAGGATCCCAGAGTCATTGTTATCACTAGAGGAGGCATTGCTATGGGAGAATATAGGATGACTCCAATAAAGACTACGGATGAATCAGGGGTCCGACGAACTACAAAGAAGATACCAGAGTTTGATCCAAGGAGAGAAAAGAAGACATTTGAGGAAGCAAGAAAAAAATTCAAAGGAGATCAGATTTATTCATCAAAGGAACAACCAGAAGTGAGAGAATGTGGGATGCCTCTGGGATTTGACCAGTCTACATCACCAGGAGAAGGAAAAGAGGTAAGCAAGATTGTTATTTTCTTGTATATGTTCATTGATTTGATTAAGGATGAAATATCCATAAAAGAACTGCAACACTTGATCCGATAGTATGAACCAAGAAAGGTAGACCCTCTGCTAAATAGAGAAGTGCATCAAGTATCCAAAAAGAGAAGGAAAAATAAGGAACTACACCTTAATGCTCAGATTGGAGATTATGTTATAGATTATGTGGTCCTTGACTTAGGGTTGGAGGTCAATATTATGACGAAGCATACCTGGGCATTGATGGGAAAAACTAAGTTGATGTATTCCCCTATCAGGATTAGGATGGCTAATCAACAGGAAATAAGCCCCTTTGGGAGATTGGATCATGTCCTTGTGGACATTGATGGATTAATGACATTGGTGGACTTAGAGTTGATTGAGATAGTTGATGATAGTTGTCCTTACCCTACGTTGTTAGGAATTGATTTGGTTTTCAACAATTCCACTATTGTTGACTTAACAAAAAGAAGAATGGTGTTTGAAGGTGATGGCCTTAGGGTCATTGCACCTTTGGATCCTGAAGAAGGTCAAAGATACACATAACCCATCAAATAAGAAGACCACTCATATGAGCTAGAGAATATATATAAATTGACAACAAGACAAAATGATTACATTAATCATACATCATATGGGAATTTAAGCTGGTGAAGTGACATTGCATGCTCATCAGACTCCGAAGAAGCATTGGAGAATTGGCAGAACAAAATGTATGAATTGTCTGTGTGAAGGTGTGCTAGATTGACCATGGAAGTTTGTTGGATTGACACATAAGTAAGTAATTTTCCCACCCACCTTTGATGGTTTGAATCACTTAGAAACTTTCTGATTGTAATTTGAAGAAATTGTACCAGAACAACAAATATTGTTGACACTAGATGAGGCTTTGAAAGAAACTCCAACAAGATGGTTGGGGACACATAAAAAGAACATCGCAGACTAGATGCAATGTCTCACTTTGATGGCAGTGTGCTTTTCAGAACAAGTAGAAGGATGTGAAGTTCGATATGTAGGTCAAAGTTGTTTGAGTGACCATGTGCGAGGTTGTGAGGAGGCTTGTAGAAACATTCCTCAAGAATAGTGGGTGCATAAGTTCATCAACACTTTGGACACAACACCTATCAATTGTTATCTTCAAGCAGAACTGTGCGTCACCACTGCAGATTGGTACGGTATGACTCAGAACTTTGTAGCTACATTTTTATTTGAAATTAAGTATCCCACATTGGATCAATATTTATAGGTTGTCAGACATAAAGTCTTTGAGGAGGCACCTAGCCTCCCTATTGAGAAATAAGAGGATGAATGGACTCAACCTCTTCAAAAATTGCAAGGATGTTACAATATCAATGTTGATGAAGATGATGACCCAAGGAATGTGAACATCACAGAAAAAAAAGGACAGAAAGATGTCAAAGGACCAGGAGTCGAACTACCTTTCATAGGACAACTGATCAAAATCAAGAAAGTTAATATTGGAATAGAGCAAGCACCTAAGCTTGCTAATGTTGGAGATTACTGGGATGATTCCACCATTGATAAGATCACAAAGCTACTACATGAATATCATGACTTGTTCCCAACCAAGTTCACTGATATGAAGGGAATTAAAGAGCCCATGGGAGATATGAATATCCCCTTGAAGCCATATGCCAGGCTAGTTAAGAAGAGACCCTACAGATTGAATCCCAAATATAAGAAAAAAGTGAATATTGAACTAGATAAAATGTTGGAAGCAGGAATCATAGAACCTGTTGAAGAATTAGAATGGATTATCCCTATGGTGGTACATGATAAGAATACATGAGAGATCAGGATTTGTGTATATCTCAGGAAGTTTAATGATGCCTATTTGCATGACCCATTCCCTACACCTTTCATTGACGAAGTGCTAGATAATGTAGGAGGTCAGGAAGTTTACTCTTTCACAGATGGATTTTTAGGTTATCACCAGATCATGATTGCCAAGGAATATCACCACAAGGCCAAATTTGCAATAGAATGGGGATCCTACCAGTACATAATGATGCCTTTTGGATTGAAGAATGCACCAGTTTAAGATCTCCCCCCACCCTCACCCTGATTTCTTATGTATTTATTTCTATAGTAGTTAGTGTATTACTCAAGGCTATAGGTACTTTTGGATATTTGATAATTTACATTTAAGTCTATAAAGTTGACCATTTTCCACAAGTTACAAAGTTGAATTAGATAAAAGTACATTAATTTGAATATAGTCAATAAACATTTTTTCTAAATCTTTTACTAATTTTAAATTTATAATAATTATGTACTATGTACTTTAAAAATAAAGTAAAATTTATTACAAAATTATTTTATTATGATATATATATATATATATATATATATATATATATATTTTAGTTGGGTTTAGTTTAGGTGGTTGGGAGGAATGATTCCTATCCTCCACTTGGAGGTTCAATTCCATAAGTGACATGTTGAGATAGATCATAAGCCATCAAATTCATTTAAAAAAAAATCAATTAACGTATCTCAATAATTTTATCAATACACAAAAAATAAATATTAAAATGTGAAAATTAATTTTTTTTTTTGTGTAATCTCTTCATTATAAGAATATATTAAACACTAACTAAACCTTATATTTATTCTTGGAAGCTGGGATTCGAGGAAAACTTCACACTTTCCCCTTGCATGTTTCAAGAATTATGTTCGTTAACTTCTTCTTGGGATGACCCAGGTTCTGATCTCAAACAGGTTTCCAACAAAACCCTCAAAACTATCATCCCTCCTGGTAAACCAGAAGGCAACGCTGCACACAGGGTGCACAACATAGTCTCACCTGAGATAACTTTTATGGGGGACTACAATACTTAGGTGTTTACAGTCTAGGAATGAGTGGGGATTGTGGTTGGATTATTTCTTCCTTATGCATTATCCTTGTTAATCATTCATCTACTTCTATGATTCATTCATTGTTAAACCTATGCATGCATGATGATAGAGATACTTTAACCATTCATTCTTAAGCTAATGATCAACAGAAAAGTAAATCATTCATTAACAACCACAAAAAACACAAAGTTTTACCGTGGTTCACCCCCTCTTGGGGCTACATCCACAAATATCTAGCTTCTTTTCTCTTTTATTTATTCTGCTATAAAATCTTGCGTTGTGTGCATTACATCTTCAGTAATACAATCAAAATGAGGGAAAGTACCCTCTGTGAGACTGAATAGATCACACTAGGTTCCTCATCCTATGACCTAACCCTCAAGGAATAACTTATTCAACTCTTCTACAAGAATCATAACAAACTTTCTTACAATTATCGACTCAACTCTTGAACTTACTGAACCTTTAACATCGTGACCCTCTGAACTTGACCTCCTAGGTCCTTATTTATACTACCTTATAGGCTTATATCCATTACAATATTTGTCAAAAAACCTAACCCTATCATCATTAGGCTTGTCTTCCTACATGCCACATTGCTTTTTCTCCTGCATGTTTCTTTTCCTTCTTTTTATGCATGCTTCTTTCTTTCCACTGGTTGCACGTGCTCCAAAATTAGGTCTTTCTCTCCAAAAATAGTTCTTTCCCAACATAGATATTTCTCCCAAAAATACGATTGCACCCAAAATAGACTTTCTTCCCAAAATATGTCTCTTCCCAACAGAAACCCAACACTAACATGTGGCTCATCTCGAGCCACTCAAGTGGTGCACGCTCCCTATACAACCTTTTCCAAGTTGTAGAACTTCTATGCTAGTTCCTTTCATTTTTCCTTACCTGCACATATTTTTCCGTTAGTGTCTTGACTATATACACTGTTATCTATTCTTGTATTAGTGTTTCTCTCTCTGAATGTGCTTGTGCCATGATTGTCTTCTCTTCCTCTAGTTACGTAATTATATGTGCTACTTATTCATGGAGGGGATCCAACTGAGCTTGTCTTTCTTGCTTATTCATATGCGTTGTATTTAATGCTTTCAGTAGAGTCTTCGTTTAATGGGTTCCATTCAAGCGCTCTATAATTCTCATGGTTTTCTATCATTGCTTCAAATCCTGTATGGAAGCGTTGATTTTCACCTCCTGTTGGTCCAACTATTGGACCTTTTAATCCTCTTCCAAAATGGTCCAAATTTGTGAGTTTCTGTGAATTCCCTTGCTTTCTTTTCTATCTCCGCTATATGGAGTGTGGATTGTTGTTCTCTTTTCTCTTGAACCTTAGGAGGATTCATAGGATTAATTTTTTCTTTTATCTCCTCGATTTAATGCGTATATGCCTCAATCATCTGTGAAATGATTTTTATCTTTTCTTCTGCACTCCTCTCTGGTGCTTGTGTGCTATATACAATGTGACCATATACCTTTGTTAGCCCCTACTCTATCTTTTCAATTGGTCACAAGTGACTTTTAACATTTCTATGACTCCCCTACCCACCTCCAAGTTAGTGGCATCTGCACAGGATTTGGATTGTACTTCTTGCATTATACTAGCCTAGAGTTTGTATAGTTCCTTGGTGGGTATCTCTGCCATGACTACCTCAAATTGGTCAATTTACCCCATGGGTTTCTCCGTATTCTCTTGATCCATTCTGACCATTTTCTTTGTGACTATGAATGTATCCCTACCTTTCACTACTAGTTGAACTGTCTCATCTCATTCTTTCTACATAGGGGGTCGTTGTGTCTTTTCATGTTGTTGCGTTTTGGCCTGTGGTACTGCATGAAGCTATAATTTTTTTAGAGTTTCATGGGATTCTATGAGTTTGGAAATGACATCTTCTCTATGTGCTTCTACAACATAGACCACCTCTTCCCCCCTATCCTGGGCCTTTTCCACCATGAACTCAACATCATCCTCTGTCAAGGTGATGAATGGGTCCTCCTTAGTATCCTTCATCTTTTTGCACATCTCCTCTACCTGCATTGTATTCCTTTTTGTTTGTGAGGGTTGCACGTCACTCATAGTTGCATGTACCCTTTCCTTGGCAGCTTGAGATGTGTCCCCCCTTTTGGCATCCTGTTGACTATCTGTCTTGGTCACTTTTTCTATCCTCCTTAGTATTTTTGGCACTGCGCTACTTCCTGATGCCTGAGTGTGTGCTACAACCTTCCTAATGTTATTAGCTGGGATGTTTTTTTTTCTTGAAGGACCTGTTTCATCCTGCCCCCTGGGTTTAGTAGATTGCATTGCGACTAGATTTGTTGTTAGTTTGTCTACTACCATCTTCCACTATGTTGGCCAATATTTTATTATCCAGTCAATCTCTTCCTTTGTGATGTAGTATTACATCTCTATCCATTCCTTATTTCGATCCCTTGTGGCCTAGATCCACATGTAGTGCTTTGATTCCTTTAACCTGACTATCCCTTCATTTTCCTGAACCACCTCCATAGGAATGTGTCACACATTGGTTGTGCATTTCTGTATCTCTTCTAGCAGCATAAAAAATACTGTGTTATTTGCCTGTTGATTTTTTATTTTCCTTTCCTTCTAGAAAGACTCATATCTATCTACATAGAACTTTCCTTTCCTATCCAGAAAGGATGAATACTTTGTCTCATTCCATCCTTCGAAACCTATGAAAATGATGAGCTAATAATAATGGAACGTGATTCCATTATCTTGTGCATCTATGCAATCGATCAAGAATAGGTTTAGGAGGTAGGATGTCCAACTGAACATTACTCCCTTCGCACACTACACAACTACTACGATGACTTCTGCTAGAGCCTCTTCTTTCCTAAAATTCCTCAACAACTTGCAATCCATGAGCTTGTTGGTAAACCTTGTCATGCTTTCATTGATATCTCTAAGCATAATGCCAATGTTTCCTTTGTGAGTGCCAAATTGTTCTTTGACGAGCTCAATGATCTCCTTCTTGTGCGCTTTGTTTTACAAGTACTCCTCTAGTTTTGTGCCTACTATAAGTAATCCCATAATTTTGGTGATCAATGCCCCATCAAGCTGTATCGACCTATCCATCCAAATGATTCCACCATTTACTTGAGATAGAAACTATCTGACAAAAAGCCCAAAATTTTTACCACGCCCGAAATGCGGTATGTCCAAGAGGTCCATTATCCTGTAGCTGTAAATACATGTTATCCACTACATGGGCTCCATGATTGGTTTTCTTAGGGGTCCAATTTACCTTGTGTTTGCTAGGTAGGATTCCTTGTCCAAATCAAGGAATTTTGTGTTATCTCACACCTCGTGGTCCAAGTACCTTAGTTTAGGTAATTTTCCTAGAATGTCGTTCATAGTGACCACTATGTCTGAGAGGTAGGGAAGTGTAATGTCCATGGTGTCCTGCACCTTTATTTTTTTCCCATCAGTAGATGGGCCTGCCTCTGTTGTTTTTGTGTCATCTTCTTCCCCTTATGATGTTGGTTGGTTGGTGATGTCCTTGACCAACATATCCTCTTCATCACGGCCCTATTGTTGACCCTTCATTTCATTAGGTTTATCTGGTCTTTTGGGATTAGGGTTTGTAATATCATCTCGGGTCCCAAAACTTTTCCCTACTTCCCCTTGTGCCATTGTCGATGTTTCCTCCTCCACCTATATTGGGTTGATTGACTTTGTCTCAGAAGTGGTGACATATTCGATCCCGATGACATTTTTTGGTTCCCTCATCCTTTCCTTCCTCCTTTGGCCCTATTGGGTAGCCCATACATACTGGCCTAGAGCACCAAACTTTGGCGGTGTCATATTTTATTCTATTCGAACACTTTCTCTCTTCTTCTCACAATTATATCTAGGGCACACACTCATATCTTGACCTATACTAAAAAATCACTAAGTGTCAAACTAACGCATGCTTTTCACACTTTATAGACCTTGTCACAATTGATTTTCACTTTTCCATGCATTTGGGTGGAGTCAAATTTTTTTGTGCACTGTCTTTCTATGTTGTTGCAGTAATTTTTGCACACGACTTTTTTTTTCCACTTTCCTGTTGTTAATTCAACTTCTGCCTCTTTTTGTGTTTTTCTTCTTTTTGTGTTTTTGTATTCCTTTTTCTTCATTTTCCACTATTTATTTCTTTTTATCAGTTTTCTTTCCTAATATCTACTATAGTACACTATATACATGACTTTCTTACTGTGCTATAAATTTTAAGAGTTAGTAGGTCAACTGTCCATGTACAGTTTCAGTTGACTACCTTTGACCATTCCTTTCAATTCTGCTCCTCCCAAATCCTTTAGCCACACATATCCCCCATCTGTGATAGTATTTAATTCATATGGCCCTAGCCAATTCATTCTAAACTTACAAGGGTTTTGCAAAACATTGTTGTCATAGAGAATAACTAGGTCTCCCTCCTTAAATATTATCTTTTTAATATGTCTATCATGCCAAGCTTTGTCCCTTGATTTCTGTACTTCCTGGTCAAATCCTACCAGAATTCTATCCTCTTCAATTTCCATTAGTTGACTTAACCTCTCATGTACTACGCATTTTTCTATAATGTTGGTAATTGTTGCTATGCGCCAACTGGGTACAAGAAATTCTAATGGCACCATTTCTTCCTATCCATACACCAATCTGAATGGTGTTTTTCCTATCAAATTCTTTCATGTGGTCCTTTATGCCCATAGTACTTGTTGGCCCTTGACCAAGTTTTGAGGATCCTTGGTCATGTTTGACCTAATTTTGGGACTTCGATAGGCTGTCGAAGGAAGAGCACAAGACAAAGTGGAGATCATGGGATATCAACCCATTTTAAGGCCCTTTTTGGGATTCAGGATTATGTAATAGGTATGGGATGTTGGCCCATGGGTTTACCCATTCTTAGGCCTATTTTGTATGTATAAATAGATGCTAAGGAAATGTAGTGAGTAGGGATGCCTAAGTGCTAGAGTTGGATCTGTGTGATCAAGAGTTGTAAATGCTTTGTGCATACTATGTGAGGTTTGCAAGGCTAGTGCAAGTAACTGTAAGAGAATGTGTGAAGGCTTGGTGCTATACCCTAGAAAGAAGAAGGAGGATCTGGTGGAGTGCACATACATCTCCTCTCTTCTACGGAGTAGAACTTGGATTCTATGTGCCTACAAGAATCTTGACCAAAGATAATAAAGAAGACAAAGATTTGGTGGACGTAGCCCCACGATGGGGGTGAACCACATAGATGATGTGTTTCTCTGCTTTGCGTGATGTTTTGATGTGTTTATATGTTAATGTGCTTAGTGATTTAATATAGATGAATGGTATATAGATATGTTAATGCTATGTTCTTAATAGTATGGATTTGACCTATGTGAATATGCTTAGTGCTTAAATACCTTAGATCTAAATGAATATTGTGATACTCTATAACTAGGGATTAATTGAATTGTAACTAAGACTGGATATTGATGAATGTTAACTGCTTAGTTCTCTGTTAAGTGTTAGAATCATAGATATGTGTCCCAACTAAGGTTGCATACATCTGAGTCCTGCAACCACCCCTGCCTCTACCTCGGGTGAGACTTCATCTGGTTCACATGTGTTGTCGAAAGGGCTGGTAGTTAGGGTTTTGTTGGAATTCTATTGTAGCATTCAACTATGGGTATGCCCCTGTGCCAACAAATGGTTCTGTTGCCAGGACCTGAAACTGTGATTGCTGGGAATTGAAGAAAAAAAATCTTTGTGCGAAGATCTGACCTGAAATTGTGAAAGATCTATGCGTAGATCTATCACTCTAGTGCTCAATATTCTACTTGATATGTGAAGCTCTATGCTAAGAAGGGTTAGATCTGAAGAAAAGAGGTAAGATATGAAAGCTTTGTGCTCTAATAAAGGTAGGAATAGTGAAAATTTTTATATCTGGAAGCTTTATGATCTGCTGAAGATAAGGTTAGTGGAAATTTTTGTTTCTAAAGTATGGATCTAGGTATGTTTGATAAGATTCTCCCTAGCTTGAAAACTAGGGAAATGATAGATGAAAGAATATTTGATATGAGTAGATCTTATAAGAATAGTGAAATATATGTTATACCTATGCATAGAGAGAATGTTGGGACTAACAAATGGATGCAGGATCCTAGAAAGATTTTTTTGTATATTAGCTACCATGATCCTAGTGCGCAGTATAGGAAAGTTTGGGGATCATTTAAGAGAAAGAGAGGATTAACTCTTTCTTACAGTGGCAAAAAACCAGGACATCTTGCTAAGGAATGCCCTGGAAGAAGACCTAATTTCCTCTATTGAAAATCTATGGACCATAAGGTATTGGATTTCCCTAGAATTATTTCCAATCTTGAAAGGATGAATATGAGACAAGGAGACCACAAGAGAGGTCAAGAAACTGAGATTATGATAGAACCCAAGAAAGAATCATAAAAAGCATTGCTACAGATGAAAGAAACCCTAAATGCCCATCGACATATCATCTTATCAGAGATATTCAAAGAAAAAGAATGCATTGAAGTAAGAATAGGACACTTCAACATTGATTGTGTTATGGATGAGGAAACATAGGTGAATATTATGACAGAAAGAACTTGGGAAATTCTAGGAAAGCCTGCTAAGAACTTGGGAGGAATAAGATTATTTAGAGGAAAAATGATAACCCTATGTGGAAGACTTACCCAGATATCTATGAGTGCTCGTGGAACTTATACGAAGGAATAATTTGAAGTTGTTAAATTTATTGAGATTAACACTCCATTTGCTATGTTACTAGGAAAACCTTGGATTGAAGGAGATCGGGCCAAAAGGAAAGAAGAAGAAATCTTAGAGCAGAGGAAGCAAGAGTTAAAATATTTCATCACTAGGAGGATCACACACTTGATTGAAGAATAATAGAACCAAGCGAGGCTATTTAAAACCATAGACTTGGATTTCGAAGTGGGAAGAATACCAGAAGACCCACAAAATACTAAAGTACCTATTCCAGATACAGATGAATTATTTCCTTTGATTTCTATGAAAGAATCTCAACAATGTGAAGTTACTCTGCCAAAAGAAGATAAGAATCAAAATGGAAAAAGCCATACCAAGACGAAGCTCACTGGAAAGAAGGCCCGAAAACTAAGTAAGAAGAGAGCTAAGATTGAAAAATTACAGAAAGTTCTAGAGAGAACTTTCCAGAAGGAAAATTTGAAAAATTGGAACTTCGTCGAGATATTAAAACAATGTCACATGGCACTTCGCCATGGCAAAGCAATATACTCATTGGGAACTGTATAACCATTAGACCGACGACTTGAATGGGTGGAAAGGCATTTATGATCAGAATTTTTTCCACCAGACCATTGGGACCGTGCCATAATGGACAAAACTGAGTTAATGAAGGCTTCTCACCCATTGCAAGATATTTGCTGCCAAGTTGTCTATTTATCCCGTCGCACCATGCAACAAGGACACTTTTTCCAACCGTGAATCTGAGTCCACAGACTAGTTGATTTCACAAATTGATCATTGCGCTATTGCCATCCATCCCATTGTATTGACTAGTTTCTCTTCGAACTCGATATATTCAACCACAAGTGTGCATGTCGGACGATCTTAGTGCTGTAGAGAAAATTGTCGAAGAAGTTCTCATTAACCTAATGATTGAAAGAGTAATGTCTGAAAGAGAAATGTCTACCAGTATTCAAGCTTCATCGATGAGAGGAGTGCAAGACTCTCTGTTAACTTCTCATGGAGGCAGATCATCCTGACGAACAGAAAAAAAGAGAACCAAACACAGAGATGACCTAGCAAATGCGAAGATGATCCCGATCATATTACCCAATTACATCTCGCCTCTGGCCGACGCGGTGAGTCGAGATAGCATGCCAAGATATTTTGAGTACTCCATGGTTACTACATACCTCCTGAAGGGGATCCATGCATTTCACGCACAATAGGACAAGATCGCAGCGTTGAAGTTCAGTGACTTCAACCTTGAAGATCACAAGAACTATAGCATGCTCGCCTCATACAAATACTTGACTAAGAAAAAGGGGAAGAACTCAAAGATAATCCCCCAACCATGGATGATGAACCTTTCATAGTCCAACCTACTAAATGTAATGGAGATCCCACACTTAGGAAGGCACCAGGAAGTAAACGCTTGTGTCCAACTATTACTTTCATGTTACCATGGAAGTTACTTATGGCTAGAACATTGTATTATAGTTGATCCAATGTTGATCAATAGGATCACCGGATTAAGTATGCAAGGACCAACCCACATGAGTTCTATCTAGGAAAATCCACATATTGCACACTAGCAGAGAAGATCAAAGATACATATGATGATGTTGAATAGGAGATGCGAGGCTACAAGGTAGCCTCCATCCAGAATGGCACAGTGCACATTTCCTACTAGCTAATAGCTGAAAATTTAGTAAGGAAGAACATACCTATGCAGGTCACAGGATTTGTTATTGAACTCACAGGAAAGTGTGTGGAAGGCCTGCAGATGAACTGGGAGAAGTACCTAGTTAATCAGCTGGAACTAGACTGTTGTGAGGCACAGGATCAAGGCTACGAGTTTCACTTTATCTAGCTACTGATCCTCATCACCTTTGTTTCTTGGGAAATGCCGGAAGGTGAGACCTTTTTGGATATTGAATCGTTCAAGCCTCTTACTGTGAAGTTCATCAGACTCTAGTACTCGAGTGATATGAACAAACAATGGTAGTCAAATGTTGTTTTTCATACATATTAACTTCAGCTGAAAAGAGCCATCGAAGATAAACCTCGCATGACTCTGAACACCCCACAAATATTCTGACCCCTGATGAAGTTCTACGCATATTGGCACTTCATCTACATAATAGCATGAGACGATGAACATAAGGAGCAGCTTCAGTCGTACTACAAACTCACAGAAGAAGACATGGAGGAGATCACTAAGGACTGCTCCGTAGACCTCCTTATTCCCACAGACCTTGTAGATATGTTCGACCTTGACAGCCCAGAGACCACACATAAAGAACATGATACATCTGGGACCAGTAGAATGAAGAAGACCGAAGAGGTCCAATATTTAAGAAGCACCTTAGGAAAGACTACTTTGTTATCACCTGACTGAGGGGGTGATGATGAAGGCAAAGTAACACCGCCCAAAGATGAGGTTGATCCCATTAATAAGAGGAAGGTTTCTCCCCCAAAACCTTCTTCCCAAAAGAAATCGAAAGCCACCGTGACCAATATGAAGAATGTGGTTATTGTTGACGATTTTGAATTCATCAGTGTAGCTCTAAACAATGCTTCGCTAGAAATCATGGAGAAACAAGAAGCCAAGGAGGAGGAAATGTATGATCAAATTGAGGTCAAACTCTAAGGGTTACAACAAGCCCTTCAGTCCATTCGCATAGTCTCCACTATGCCCCTGCCATTAGGAGAATGAGAGTTGGGATATGAGCTAGCCCAACTGCACTGATTAGCTGATGTAGTCGAAGCTCACCTTCGTTGCTCTCAAGAAGAAATAGAACAAGCCACCTAGGCCTTGAATAAAGTGCTAGGTGTAATTGTAGAACAACGCAGAGTTGCAAAACAGGAGAAGGTTGCTCTCTAGGCAAAGTTTGAAGAAGAGAAAGTACAGATGCAACAAGAAAAAGAACAGTTGCTCGTAGAGCAACTCGAAGTGAAGGAAGCAGTCAATAGAGCAATCCACTCTATGGCAGGCTTAGAGACAAAAGAAGAAGAATGTGTCATGCATCAAGTAGAGCATATTGCAAAAGCTATCCAATAGCTACATCAACGAATAGTATACTTAGAGTCCTGCATAGTTCCCATCACCCCTCAGGATGTGAGGGGTCAAAGAGAAGCAACTGCTCAAAGCACAGTTGGGAGAATCAAATCCATTACCATGGAATGTAAGCAACTCATTGACGTAGTGCCCAGACCTATGAGAAACTCACTGAGAATCCAAAACTAAAGGCACTGGAGTCACAGCTCCAAGAGGTGAAGTATCAAGTAGAGACAATACAGGTGTACTTGAAGCCCCTGCTAGCTATGGAAATAATGAAGTGATCCTGGGAGCATCGCACTGCCCAGCATCAGATCCGAACTATCTAGAGAAAAATCATGGAAGTGACTCAGAGGCTCCAACCTGTATAGGATAAGGCTTACCAACTGTTCACAGAGGTCAAAGGCTGAGGAGCAGAACTAGATAAAGTCATCACTGCAATTGAAAAATTCCTAGAGGGACTTGTCAACGAAGTAGTCATACAAGAGTTCACTAAACAGGAGATCATGGCACGATAGTAAGTTGAAGAAGATTGAGCCAAGCTCAAGGCTTTTGAAGCATAACTAGTCAGATCAGAGTGACTCGAGATGAGTCACAGGTGAGTGTTGGGAGCATGTTGTCCCTTGACCAACTTTTGAGGATCCTTGGTCATTTTTGACCTAATTTTGGGACTTTGACAGGCTGTCGAAAGTGGAGCACAAAACGAAGTGGAGATCGTGGGATCTTGGCCCATTTTAGGGCCCTCTTTGGGATTTAGGATTATGTAATGGGTATGGGCTGTCAACCCATGGGTTTCCCCATGCTTAGGCCTATTTTGTATGTATAAATATATTCTAAGGAGATTTAGTGAGTAGGGATGGCTAAGTTCTAGAGTTGGATCTATGTGATCAAGAGTTGTAAATTCTGTGTGCATACTGTGTGATGCTTGCAAGGCTAGTGCAAGTAACTGTAAGAGATTTTGTGAAGGCTTGGTGCTATACCATAGCGAGAAGAAGGAGTATTTGGTTGAGTGTGCCCAGATATCCTGTCTTCTATGACGTATAAATTGGATGTTATGTGCCTGTAAGAATCTTGACCAAAGATAATAAAGAATACAAATATTTGGTGGATGTAGCCCCAGGCTGGGGGTGAACAACGTACATGTTGTGTTGCTCTGATTTGTGTGATGTGTTGATGTGTTTATATGTTAATGTTCTTAGTGATTTAATATAGATGAATGGTAGATAGATATGTTAATGTTATGTTCTTAATAGTATGTATCTGACCTATGTGAATATGCTTAGTGCTTAAATACCTTAGATCTGAATGAATATTGTGATACTATGTAACTAGGGTTTAAATGAACTGTAACTAAGATTGGATATTGATGAATGTTAATTGTTGAGTTATCTGTTAAGTGTTAGAATCACAGATCTATGTCCTAGCTAAGGTTGCATACATATGAGTCCTGCAACCACCCCTTCCTCTACCTCGAGTGAGACTTCATCTACTTCGTAGGTGTTGCCGAAAGGGTCAATAGTTAGGGTTTTGTTGGTGTGTTGTTGTAGCGTTGAACCCTCGATCTTCCCCTGTGCCAACAATACTACTGGTATTTTCAAGTCCCAATCATCCCTATTAACATTTCATATCTTATTCAATGCATTTTCCAAAATCTTATTGAAATCTTCTACTATCCCATTTTCCTGAGGATGATATGGTGTACTCTTCTAGTGATCCACTTAAAACTCCTCAATCATATACTTGATGATATTATTAATAAAATGAGTTCCTTGGTCACTCATCAAAATCCTAGGACATCCAAATCTATTGATCACTTTCTCAAATAAGAAGTGTGTTGTATTTGTGCTACAATCTTTGACTGGTGTTTCTTCTTCCCATCCTGTTAAGTATTCGGTCTCAATAATGATATATTTTTCTCCTGAAATTTTTTCTAGCCGATTAATAGGTCCAAAAAAATATATTTCCCATTTGTCAAATACCTGCAGAGTTACTTGTGGTCTTAGGGGAATCTCATCCCTTTTGTTGGGTTTTCCACCCCTCTGACAGACATCACAGTTATGGAAATATTCCTTAGCATATTTATGAACTGTTGGCCACCATAATCCTCCGTGCAATACCTTCTGTGTGGTATATTTACCTATACAGTTTCCTCCAACTATACCTTCATGAGATTCTGCTAAAACCATGGGTTGTTCCTGTTCCAATACACACCTTCTCAAAATGTTATATGCACCCATATTGTATAAATGACCAGCATTGAGTTGATAGTCTAAATCTCTGAATACTAGGTTTTTCTTCTACGTAGTACTAAAGTCCTATGGTGCAACTCTTGTACTTAAGTATTCTATAATATCAATGAAGTATTCATGAACTACCTTTACTAAAAATACTTGTGCATCAGGGAAGTTGTCTTCCAAGTTGTTAAGGTCCTAACTCGCACATAGGTAGATCAATGTATTCAGATGTA
>CBVK0101167201.1:0-18444 GCA_900067695.1 Picea abies
GATCGGTCTCGGCATTCCTGCTGAACCGCTCTTCCGATCTCACAATCTATATTGGGAAATGTGGAAGAGGTAGAATATACAGTGAATCAAATCTAATGCAATCTTTACTTGTGTCAGTTGTTGATTAAATTGTTTTCATTTAGAGTAAGTCTTGTGGTTGTGGTTATACGTATAGACTCTTGAAGTATGCGTGGTTATGTGCGTACTATATAAATGTCTGCATTAACTTAAGTTTTCCCAGTGTAGTCATTCCATGTTGTTGAATCCAAGGCTTCTATAGTTTTAATGTCTGACCCATGACTGCGAGACTGCGCTACCAAAAATGAATCTAATACTCCTAAAATTTGTTCAAAATCTCCTTAAGGGTTACGCCAATTTCTAATACACCACAGACTTTGACTGTGGAAAGGGTAGACCGCTCTTGGAATATAGAATGCATAAAATCTTATGATAGATGTCAATTTCCTTGTACTTTCAATTTTAGCGTCTGAAAAACAAAAAGGAGTTTTCCAGATTTCTTTAACTTTCAAATTTTGCCATTCTTTACACATCTAGTATTTCATTTGCATATTGTTGGTGCATACATTTTGATCAGTATAAAATTCATATAATACAAGAAAAAGACGTATATCATATCAACCTTTCTGATGTAGATAGTTTACTTCCAGTTTATGGTTTTCCAAATGTATATATATATGTGTGTGTGTGTGTGTGTGTGTGTGTATAATATATAAATACACAGGTGATCCATAAGATTCTTGCTATCCGGTATTTCTCTTCAATTCCTAAATGTACTAGAAAGGAAGTCTCTGTTAAGGGGCACAATTGTTCTGAATTTTAAATTCTAGCGATACATCTAAACGTTTCTTTTAGGTACATATTTACTTAACTCTGATTTCTCAAAGTTAGATCTGTTTAATATCCCAGTCATAGAAATAATCCTATGCCTATAATAGATCGGTTCTATCAAGCATATTAATACACAAATCATCCTAACTAGCATTTCGACTTCAGATTTAAACATATCCTGTAGATTGATCTGCTCTCTTAAGTTCAATCGCATACAAATAATTTTGCCTAGTATTCTAGATTTTGGGAGGGACCAATCCAGAATTTAGACTATGATTGTAAACTTCATACCACGAATAGATGTCATCCATGGAAAAATTATTTCAACATAGTACAATTAGATGCATAATATCAGTTACACACAAAACATCCAAGAACATAGTAGGGAAAGGTTTACATATCTAAACCAGCTCATGGGAAGACAAAGGGAACAACCATGTTCCTCCCAACCGTAGAATGAGGTAGCCAAAACACTTGCCCAATTCATCCCCTAGCCTGACCATGAATCCATGAGGACGAATTTGGAAGACTCCTCCTCAGCAATGTCCTTCACTTTCCACAGATTCCTCTTGCCTCACACTCACTCCGTATTGTTCATAACAGCAAGGGAAAAATTAATAGTCTTCTTTCCCAACATACTTGGCAGCGTCCTACCTCCTCACATATGCTATTTATCCATAAAAAATCCTTTTGCCTAGGAATTTTCCCTCCCTTGGGTATTTTCGCAGCTTTCTAAATCCCTGATTTCCAGGGGCTGCCAATGGCCAAATCTCTGATTTTCCACTTGTAATAATCAGTTGAGAGATAGTTCCAATAGGTTCCCCACTCATGGAGTCATGATCAGCTGATTTTTAACATGGTTGTTCCATTTGTCCTCCTGCTTTCAATATAAAATATTATGTTTTCATACAAGTGTCATAGTCAAATAGTTAGTTGGGTCAAATCAGATCTCTACCCAGCATTCATAATAATTAATTACAATTATTAAATTCAAAATTTGAAATTGCCATAAAAGGTAAAAATTTTCCAAATTCGAATTTACTAAAAACAGAATAATTTTCCAACAAATTTAAATTCCAAAAATACTTTATTTTGGGATTTCATAGAAACTCTATAAAAATAATTGAGGAGGAGGAGTATGAATCTGATATTTTATGCGTAACGTTACATTGCTAAATTTTTGTCTTGACTGACTTATCTTGTGGGAGTTGGGATACCCAGCTTGGGTAACGAGTGGTAGATTGACCTTGCGAGGTGAGCTGGGTGCTAGTTGTTCTTTGGTTTAGTGTGTGTGGCCCCTTTACAACTCATGGGAAGTAGGGGGAAGAAGAGTACCCCTAGCATCGATTGGGAGGTTCTGGTGAGGTCTTATTGGTCGACAAGCAGAAGCTGGATGGAGCGAGTGCAGGAGAAAAAATATTGAGTAATCGCGTTGGGATAAGGTACGTCAATTCAATTGTTACTTGCAATGAATTTAAACTTACTCATGTTAGATCTTTGTGTGTGTTTAAGATTTCATTTCTATGCGCTATCATTCCCCTACTTCCTACGATATCGTAATCCCCTTGCTTGTGGTTTTCTGATGGATTTCCTTTGGCGAACCCAACTTCTTCTTTCAGTAACTTATCTCTGTGGGATTTATTGACTATTATGAAGAATTTTTGCTTTCTCTTTTTCCTTATCCCTAAGTCATCATTCCATGCCTCAGTAGTCAGCTAGGAGTTGAATCGACGATTGTCACTTCAGTGTTTATAGACCTATAGATTCTAATCCCTTTCTTTTTTGTGTGTGGATTATGAGCGAAGGATAATTATTTTCCTAGCCATCTACCCTTAATTATCTATACATTGATTGATCCATGGCTGAACGATTGGTCTTGTTATTTCTTGTGATTGATTTCTTCTAAGTTTTGGTTGGTAAAACTCTGTGTTTTTATTGATTAATCTCAGCGCCTTGACCGGTAAATATCAACATTTTAATATGTTAATGTCTTATCTTACTTATGTTGTGTTTGTGGATCTATTGTTTCTGTGATTGAATATTTGTTGGCAGCGTTTAATTTATATATTTACTACAATTATACATGTTGTTTGGACTGCAATTTTATGTTGATTTTACTGCCTTCAGTGCCCCTTTGTGTTTCATTTCGATGGATTTTTCTCCACCATTTTGTGCCTTCTATTGCAGAGTGATTTCTTCCTTCTTACATGGCAATTTCGTCCTTATTACAAAGATTTTTTTATAACCTTTATACAACATTTTTTACTGAGAAAATTATTACCTGTATTAGACTGCAAATTACCTATCTTTTGGGTGAGAAATGAGACTTTAAAGTGCATGCGATTTTACCTTTTTATTGACAATGATTTCAGTGTTAACACTCAATGAATCCATGCATGGGCATTTCATTTTTAATGTCTGGGCATTCTCAGTGATAAAACTCAGCCAATCCATGCCTAGGCATTTCATTTTTAATGTCTAGGAATTATCAGTGAAAAAATCAGCCAATCCATGCCTAGGCGTTTCTTTTTTAATGTCTGGGAGTTATCAGTGATAAAAATCAGTCAATCCATTCCTGGTAATTTTCTTTTTAATTTATGGGCATTCTCGGTGATAAAACTCAGCCAATCCATTCCTAGTAATTTCCTTTTTAATTTATGGGCGTTCTCAGTGATAAAACTCAGCCAATCCATTCTTGGGCGTTTCATTTTTAATGTCTGGGCGTTCTCCATGATAAAACTCAGCGAATCCATGCTTGGGCATTTCATTTTTAATGTCTGGGTGTTCCCAATGATAAACATAATGATTACTATATGATTGTGTTTAATATATACTGAATGGAAGATTAACCATATGGGAGTATTGAATAAGTATTATATTGACAACATTTTTTATTACATGTCTTATGCATAATCAAACACAACGATATTATATCATGACAGACATACACATCTAACCTCTTGCTAAAATTCCTTTTTATATGGTCAATCCTCTTTCGAAGGCAACGAATTTATTAATATCATTGGATAGTGATTGATAGCATATTGATTCATAGGTGACAACGTTTATTTACATTTCCATTTTTATGGAATGGAATGTCTGCGTTTTAAAGTAATTGAATTGAATGCCTGCGTTTTATATATGGAATTAAATGTCTTGAATTGAATGTCTGTGTTATTATGGAATGGAATAGACAACATGTTTATGAGTTGTTTATATGACAATGTTAATATAATGGTATTTGTTATTATTATTTCATTAATGGACAACGTGTTATATATTAATAAACAACGAGTTTAAAGAGAGGTATTGGTTGCTACGTATAGATTCTTGACCCTGATTTTAATAATAAAGGTGTGCGTAATTACATTAGAAATGCAATAAATGTGTGTGTAAATATTCTAGACAACAAATTCAATGATAGATAACACCTCATTTAGAGACAACGATTTTGGTAGTGTTGGACAACGTGAGTTTGTTTTATGATTTTCTTATAGCAATATTTTTATGATTTTCTTATTCGAAAATTTTAGCAAATTCAGTAATACTTATAAAAATTGTTTTATGATTGCTTAACTAGATAGCAAACTCCTCCTTAGGAAAATACTTATATCTATTTCAGTTTTTTAATTAAAATATGACAAGGAAATTAAAGGACAACAAATTTATATTTAAAGATGACAATTAAATTCATGTAGTTTCAGTTTTAAAGGATAGCGATAGATACTTATCTCATCTTGGGATTTGGAATATAGTTGCAACGAACTATTGTTTAATAATAATCATTTAATATATACAGATTGATTTTGGTATGCAAAGAAATTATTGTGTTGTATAAAAGTCATAGTCATCTTGTTGACTTGTCTATTGGGTGTTAGGGTTAGTTGTCAAGAGTTAGATATTAAACTTGATCTCCTAGCACATTGGTTTTAGCTTGTGTTGAGGGTCCAGTTATGTTGTTGTGCCTATCACCTTGTGACGACACGATTCGTTATGAGGGGGTTATTGTGCACCCTAATGGATAGAGTCAAATGATAACTTGGATGGACTCTATGCTACCCATTGTGGGAATTTGTTCATTGTAGTTATTGTTGGTACTTGGGTTGTAACACCTTCATGCATTTGGTTTTCACTTCATAGAGGTTCTAGTGACTCGTTGTCGAGAACGTTGTGTTGGGATTGTGGATGTTGTCCTTTAAGTTGTAGGCATTCTCATGTTTGTGTCGGGTGAGTAGTCGTTTCTATCTTTTCATTTGTGAATGTTTCGCCTAGTTTCTCATTGTGCTAGTGCATTGATTCATTGTTGTCTATTGCTCAATCGGTGTGCATGTGTTCATCATCAAGTTATGTGGTTCAACTATTTTCTTCGTTGCCTTCCTTCCTAAAAACAAAAACCAAATTTTCACTTTTTTATTCGCTTGTAGTCGTAATGATTGGGGTCATTAAAACTCAGACATCAATGACAACATTGGTCTTAACTAAATGTACAAGAATGATTTCATCTATATTTGGATCAAGTTTATCACGGTTGGGAGGAAGGTCTTGAGGAAAAATCAAGATACCATTATTCCAAATTCAATATTTTTTTTTTCTTTCATGGAATAAAAGAAATTGTGTGTTGCATTTGGACCATGAGAAATGTTGTACATATACTTGAGAGTTTTTATTTAGCTAGAAGATGCCATTCCACAAAATATGAACCATATCCTTCCACATATAATTTTTCCCCTACAACATATCAAGACATAATTAATGGTAAAGATGTTTTGATGAAAACAAATTTCAAGGACTCATGGGACTCCTTGTTGACACAAAAAATTCCGAAGCAGAAAAGGTGATCTTCAGATTGAATTTGAAAATACTTATTACTTTCCTTATCAAGGCGTGGATCTAATTCATGAATCATTAATGTTATTGAAACTCTTTTATATTTTTCACTATTCACTAACTCCATCTCATCCAAATTTATGACAACAATCAACTTCCCACATGTCTCCTCAATACAAATGTCGTAGTACCTCACCATAAACTATAATACCCATTCTAAATCATACCACAAGTTTTTTTTTTTAAATAATGGAATAATTTCACATCATACTTTCTTTTTATTCCTACTATCAACTTCATGCACTAGTTCTAATTGATATGTGTATCCCAATTAATCAATTTTTTTGTTTTTCATAGTGCATGCTATGTCTTCACATGAAAAGGATGAGGAACCAAAATCATCTTAATGACACAATTCAACATTCCCTCTCTTACAACTTTTAAAATATCTGCATATGCTTCCATGTGGATCCTTTTTTCATCACAAACTCCTTGAACATAATTTACATAATTTTTTTAGTTTGCAATTAATTGGTTAACTACTTCTTTTCTCAAATCATCAAATTTTGGGTCTTTGATCATTTCTTTATTTTCACTTTTCTTTAACATAGTTTTTCACAAAACCACAGAAACAGTGCAAGTTGGATATAATATAGTATTCAACCCAAACACTCTTTTTATGCACCTCCCCACTTTTCCAAACATGATATTGGTTTTATCTCTTTTGATAGAAAACTCAAGCCCATTACAGTTTTCTTTAAGATAAAGAGACTATTTTGAAGATGAGAGTTATCAATTTTCAACTTCTTTATTTCTTTCAATGATCTGGATTCAACTTCAAGCAGTTTGTCCACATGTATTTGACTCAACATTTCTATTTTCTGGTTCAATCTCATGTTTTCATGATACTGAATCATATTTGAGTGATGGAGCTCTAATGTAATTGGATATTTAGATCTTGAATTTTCTATTCAAGGGAAATCTGGATACCTTCCAAGTTTTTACAGTATCTGAGAAGACAAATTTTCCCATGGAATACATACTAACATAGTCCTATTATTGTTTTGAAATTAGAATCAGAGTTAGACATGGGGTCAAGTGGATATATTTCTCCTTTTACCCAAAGATCCAATATTTTAGCTTCGACTTCCATTAATGCATTGTAATCAATGTTAGGGACCAATGTTTTGTTTTGTTTCTGGATTGACACCACATACTTACATAAATTTATGTAGGTAACATGGTGATAGTTTCTTACAACATCTATATGTGTTGGAGAGTCTTGCAAACAACCAAGTTATGAAAGTAAAAATGTATTGGATAATGCCAAAATGAGAAAATCAAAGTTTCACTTCAGAACAATTTGGGAGACCTTCTTGTAACGAACCTCCTATTTCGTTACGACAACAAGCCTCACATAACAAGTGAATTTTTTTTTTTGTGTGTGTGTATGTAAGAAGGTAGTAAGGACATTATACTCAACATCACAACAAAACGAAGAACACAACACATGCAACTCACGCCGCAACAAACGTAACGACCTAACATAAAATCACATCAAGCACCTGGAAACAATGTATGATGTTCAACCAATGAAGAATAAGAATGAATACCCGTCCATCCTACCCTAAAATGGTTAGGACCTCCAGGACACATAAGCAACGCTCAAGCTTCCCATCGATTTTGACCATTTAAGATCTCAAGGCTGGCGACTGTTCTGAGGAACAAGGAGGTGTCTACATCTTGCCTAACACAAGTAGAACAAGCCCACTAAGCTAAGGACAATCATCCTAACAACCCAATGCACCCAGAATTAATTACACAAGTAACTAGAACCATTACAGTGAGAAAAACCAATCACATTAAATGTTTACATAACCAAGTACAAACATTACTTATAATAAACAAAAACACCCTCAATGGGAAGCGCAAGCTAAAAATGACTTCGTCAACAACTCAACCGATAATCAAGGCTAAATGGTCAATATCTATGATTTAAAATGGCGTTAATTACAGATCAATTAACCAATCTAATTTTCACTAGTCAACGAATTACCAGCCGAACTTAACATGAATTACGACTCAATTTAGCGGGTCTAAGTTACCAATTAGGTGATATCTATAAATCCAACTAACATCAATTACATATCTAATTTAGCCAGTCCAAATTACAGCTAGTCAACTATTTGCAATTCTAATTTAACCTTAAAAGTGAAACAAGTCAGTTAGTCTAAATCACAACTAGTCAACAATTGGCAATTCTAAATTTACCTTAAAAGCCATCCCAATTAACAAGTCTAAAGCACGATTTAGACATTTACTACAAATATAATATAACAAAATCATCATTAACCATTTAACAATTATATGTACATTGCTACCCATTTCCAATATAACGCTATTATTTAACACTATAACAATATTAGTGTACCAAGCACTATCTAACAACAATAGTAACTTTAATGTACAACCTGTTGACTATTACACTTGTTGTCTGAAAAAAGTTAACCATAAGATAGATAGAAGGAAATTAAGGCTAAGGTGTAACCAAGGATATTGATGTCTAAAACCAAGTCATTTATAGATTAAAGGCGCAGTCAGCTAATTAGGCGAATTCGTCCAATCACTAGAAGACGTAGCCCATCAGTTAAGGGCAACGGTATCACAGTTTTTAAGGCATTTCGTGATCAATAAAGGCAGCGACACAGACCTCAGTTTCACAGCAAAAATCATGGGTGTGAATAGCAATTTCAGTCAAACTTTATTGAGAAAAACTGTGACTATTTACGAGAACCTCAGCCATGCATTTGAATGGAAATTTCATGGGCCTTCAACAGTAAAACACAAACAAGTTTTCAAATGCAAAAGTGGTCAACTCACAACAAGTAATTTGATGAATTGAAAAGAAAAAACATGGGCGAATTCAGCATGCAACACAGTCCGTTTTTAATTTCCAAAGTCGTGGTCATTCACAGCAGTAATTTGATGAATTGAAAAGAAAAAACGTGGGCGAATTCAACATGCAACACAATCCGTTTTTAATTTCCAAAATCGTGGTCATTCACAATAGGTAATTTGATGAATTGAAAAGAAAAAACGTGGGCGAATTCAGCATGCAACACGGTCCACTTCTGATTATCAAAAACATGGTCACTCTAGTAAGTAAATTTGTGAAATAAAAGGATAAAATCATGGGTGATTTCTACAGCAACTCCGTCAATTTCGAAGGGAAAAAATGTGGCACCCATTAAATGCAAATCGTGGGCATTAACAAAAATCAAATGGCAACAAAATTTTAAGGCAAAACACAGTCTTCATCAAGGGAAAAATCGTCCCAATGGTAAAACGAAATGCAGACAAGAGTAATTCCTCTTTCCATCGCCAGAATACAAATTAAAAATGCAAAACAGAAATCATTTTGTTTTTCATTGCCAGAATACCCAATGTAAAATGCAAAGATGAATTTAGTTCGTTTTTCATTGCCAGAATACCCAATGTAAAATGCAGACGAATTCATTTCGTTTCTCATTGCCAGAATACCCAAAATAAAAATGCACACCAGAAATCATTTCATTTTTCATTGCCAGAATACCCAATGTAAAATGCAAAGATGAATTCATTTCATTTTTTATTGCCAGAATACCCAATGTAAAATGCAAAGATGAATTCATTTCGTTTCTCATTGCCAGAATACCCAAAATAAAAATGCAAACCAGAAATCATTTCATTTTTCCATTGTTATAACCCCAATACAGCACAAACAACAGTAGGAGAACGCAAGGATCCAATGGGAAAGGTCATGGAATGATTCCAGGGGTTTTATCAGTCAAAGCATAGAGAAAACCAACCAGGATACAAGATAATCCACACGCAGAGGTTGTTGCCAGATGACGGAATCAACAATCGGCCAGGGACAAACATCAAGGGTAGCCAGCTAACAGGTTTGTCCTTCGCTCATTATCCTCACACAGAAAAACAGGGCATTGAGATCCATAGGTCTCTTAACGCTAAGGTGACGACCGTAGATCAGGCTCCTAGCTGACTGCTCAAGCGAGGACTGGTGAGCTAGGGACGAAGGCTAAAAAACCACGAAGGTCACATTCAGCATAGCAAGGTGGTCAAGACGTGTGTGGAAATGAAGCCATGGGAGTCAATCTATCATCGAGCTAGGCTAAGAAAATTTTAGAAACCCATCTAGACAATTAGTTCACTTACCCAAGTAAAAATGCAAATTCAAACATAAGTTCTCAAACAATTTACCATACAAAACAAAGAAAGCATATCATTGCCTGTTCGGAATGGACGTCCTGCGTGCTCCTTGCAACTCCCACATGCTGACCATCAAGACTTCACCAGTACCTCCCAGCCAATGCTATGGGTACTCTTCTTCCCCCTTAGCCCCCTGAGCCGCAAAGAGGCCACACACTCACTATCTAGAGATTTCGACTATCTCCCAGCTCGCCTCGCAAGGCCAAGCTACCACTCCTCACTGAGATGGGTATCCCAAATCCCATAAGTTAAGTCAGTCAATTACATATTTCTGCAGTGTAACATTATGCAAACAGAAGATCATCAAACCTCCATCTCCTCCCTTCATTATATAGAGTTTTGTGGTTCCTTACTTTCCAAAAATCTCATTTAATTAAATCTTTTTAAAATAAATTCCTAAAATTTCCTCCCCGTATCCCCTACATTCCTCCATTAATTTATTTATTTAATTAATTAATTTCTCTTATTTCCCTCACCCACCTAGAGTTATTCCTAGAATCACTCATAGGTGTCCCCAAATTCTCTTACAGGTTTTAATGATTTCCCCACTAATAATTAGCTAGTTCAGTTTAAATTAGAAAGCCCTTAAATGATAGATACTTTACTAAGTTTGACTTTCTTCTTTTTTTTCTCCTTTTGTTTCCCTTTTTCTTTTTGTTTTTCCCTCTTTTCCTAGTTTCCTAATATTTTAGATTTTTCCCTCTTTCCCCATTTTATTTAGACACAAAAAGGCAGGTGTGGAAATTAACCCTTTTTTCCTTTTCTATTTTAATTAATATATTTTAAATTATCATAAATAATAAAACGATTAATTCCCTTTTTAAATTTTATTCCAACTGATTTTTATGAATCAATTAAATTTCTTACTCCCTTTGTGTTACAAGATTTAACAAAGATCATACTCTTTATTTATTTATTTATTTATTTATTTTATTTTCTTTTTTTAATAGAAAGATAAAATTTTACCACTAGCATAATTTAGAATTAGACCTTAAATTTCCATACAGGGTGACATTTAATTAGGGGAATTGTTTTTTTTTAAATCTTAACTCATTATTCATCCTAAGGCCATCTAGGTTCATTCATCTATCATCAACAACGCGACATGCCCTTCAGGACACACTAGGTGCTCCAAGGGTGCCACTCACCTTAATCTGTTTCCCTTGCGCGACATGCCCTTCAGGACGCACTACGTGCTCCAAGGGTGCCACTCGCCTCTCTCCAATTCTCTTGTGCGACGTGCCCTTCAGGATTCACCATGTGCTCCAAGGGTGCCACTCGTCTCTTAACGGACTTGGCAGAAATCAATAACCCCTGGAGTCAATACTCCACCAGGTGAACTTGTGGGAGACTAAGGGCCTCTAAGGAATAAGGCGCTCGCCTTATTGTGCACCCCTTAGAATCATCGTGAGCGACTGTCGTAGTCTTCCCTCATGACATCGTGGGTCCTCTCGAACTAGGTAAACGTTAACCTACAATTCAAGCCACGTCAGGAGTGATAGTAGGCTATGGCAGGGCTGATGTCCACACCTCTCCCTCAACATCTCTGGTAGTCATGTGTGACCCCTTTACTCCACATGTGAGTCTAGTCGGCAAGCTATCGTCAGCCTGCATCATCAACAAATCATGTCAGCATATATCCATATCATATCACCTATTCAGATGCATTAATATCATAGTAATACAATCAAACCCCAATGGTACACTCCGTGACTCGATCCGAAGTCCAAGGGGTTCCATCGATGCCTCTGCATCCTCAAGGTCCAAAATTCTGCACACTCAGTAAAACTGAGTCAATAGCACCTGTCTATGTCAATGCTGTAAAACAACATGTCATCAACCCATAACGTCTCATAATTAAAATCAAATTTTTTAATAGCATAATAATCTGAATCACTTGCAAGCAAGTGTCCTCAAAGAATGAGTTCGCTCAGTGCGCCAGAGCGGGATGTTACACTTCTAAGGAAATCCAACTTTTTTAGATATCGAGGCATACCTCAAAGCTGTCAAGAATATTGTAGAATATCTTACATCCAACTAGTCTTCTATGTTTTCATCGGAATACAACATAAATTAAAAAATAGTTAGTCAAATATACGAAACTATTCTTACAACAAAAAATAGTCTTAAAAATATCCTTCTAGCCTAGGCATGTTTATTTTCTATTTAGTTGATGAACTTGAAAAGTATCCCTTTTGTATCTCTAATGAACTTGAAGTGTATCATTTTTGTATCTCTAATGAATTTGAAGCATAATATTTGGCCCATCATGTATCCTTTTTGTTGGTGATGTTTAAGCTTTGTGGCCTTTTTGTGCATGTGTCTGTATCAATGGATATAAAGATCCTATTGGTGATCTCCAATAAGTGCATTTGGAATTGAGTTCAACACTTTATTCACCTATTTATTCACTTGAGTTATGTGTTCCACCTCCTCTAATATGCCATTCAAATATTTTCTCACCCACCTATGTAGGTTATCAAACTACACGTAGAATTCTACATATACTCTAATCTTGGGCATATCTTCCAACATTTCCTCACATGGAGCCTTTAAAGGTACATATCCTCATGCCGTGAAAAGGTTCATCCAGATTGAAAATAAAGTTGAGAATACTTAGAAATATCAATGTGGCACTTTCTAGGAGTATCCATGGTAGTAACAATAATAACAATAGTAGGGGGCTTTCCAACAATGAATTTTGGAGAGCCTTAAGGAAGTAGAGATGAATTATCAATAGGTTTTTTAATGTTATCAAGTACCATAAAAACTATAGAAATAACTACATCAAGGTAACACCTATGTTAAGTAGAGGAAATTAAGTATGAAGCCTCAACTACATCCCTCAAACCAATAGGTATATGCTCAAAAGTTTTCCCACAACCATTAATTTATGCAGTTGGCTCAAACTCTGAAGAGTGTTTCAGATCTATTGTAATAGGATGGGTATCCTTATTTACTTTTCATATGCCAGGATGAGGTCACAAATGAAAAGGAAAGGGAAACAATGTGAGTCTGGGTAGAATGTCAATATCCCATACATAAGTAACATGCTTATGCAAGTTTCCCAAACTCTTGAAAATAAACATGAAAATGTAGAAAACATCTAGTCTTCTTTCTTTTAACACCTATCCAAGTATTTATATTTCGGCCTCCTCTTCTTTTCCTTAAGAATGACCTCTTCCAAAAAAATTCATACTACATACAATCAAAACTAAACTATAATGTAACATCATAATATCTCTATATATATTCGAATTAAACTCTAATGTAACATCAATTTATATATATAATTCAATGACTAATATAGACACCTTGGTTAATTTGTTTAAAGAAAATTCAATTTTCATTAATCACTATTAAATTTCCAATTAACCTAAATATATTAAGAAAAACTAACTCTTCTACATTGAATAATATTAATATACATTCTATCCTAATTCTTTATTATAATAATTTTATAAATAATGTATATTACAATACTCATCTTACAATATAATATAATTAATAGACAATGAATATATATTCATATTTCCATTCACTCCACTTAAGAAACTAACATAACGAATTGATAGAATATATGATTATAAAAATAAAATAGAAACATTCGTTCATTCAATATGAAATTCTTATTTTTCAATATTATAAATTACTCTTACGATAATCTAATAAGACCTCTCATTCAATGTAATATCAAATACATATAGAATGCCACACCTTAGGATTAAATTTGCAATATTAACATGTATTGGAAGATGACTCATAATATATAATCGGATAATACATAAATTGTTTTGGATTATAAATTGATTTGTCATTTGCGATGTTAACATATATTGGAAGATGACTCATAATACAAACAAAGATCATTTTCTCCATATTACATTGTTTGATGAGTAAAATTTTGAAAACTCTGTGTCATTTTTAACAATCAATTTCCTACAGCCAACAACTTATAATAACATAAAAGAAAATTGATAATAATGGTCTTCACCATCGACTACAATGGTATGGTCAATTCAATCGATAGTTTATTTGTGTGAACGATGCATTAATTGTAGTTATACAATTAGAGGTTTAAACTAAGTAGAAGAGACACTGAATAGGTAACTAGTAGTTGCCGAATGTTAAATAATGAAATTTGATCACATAATTTTTGCAATTATTTGCATGACAATTTCATAGAAATATTATTTGAGACCCAATAATATTGGGCAAGAATTTAAACCAAAGAAAAGATAACAGAAATTAAATTAGATGGATGGGGGCCTGTTATAATTGAAGACATTGGGATACAAGTGGGGAGATTTAGAGGACCTATAGTATAAAAGACCACACCTGTCAATTTATAACACCTTACACGCCAACATTTCATGTTTTTCTTACAAAAAATCTATTACAGTAATATATTCTCTTTTCGGTGTTGAAACCAAAGGAATATCAAATCTAATAGAGACAAAATTGTGCATCTTCTGTAACATATTTATTCACTTGAGACTATTTCAACAAAAGGTCATTATAGTTTGTGAAGAGAACTAACAAAGAAATAAAATATACTTTAAAAATTTGAATCCTTAACCCTAATTTCATAAATGTTTAACTTGAATTTCCATGATGCGTGTGGGATAAATTGGTCTAAGTTTATAAAATGACATAGGCATGTGAAACATTAGGACTTCATGGGCGATCACCCATCTCAATACTACTCTAGCATACGTGTGTTTCACTGTGGAGTTCTAATGGGATTCGGCATATTAGCGCTATGTTGTAGGAATGTACATAAGACCACTAGGGAATCATTATGTAATGTTTGTAATTAACAAATGGAGATGACATTACATTCCATTTCCCATCAAAGGGTGAATATCATGGTTTATCAAGAGCATAGGATCAAAATGTTGATTTAGTGGACAAGGTGGATGGCCATCGAGATCCACTTGGATCGTTCCTCCCCCTTAGGAAGCAATGCCCCCCATTACATCAAGTTTCCTCGGGAGATGGGAAAACTTCTACCAAATCTGAACTTTGGTGAGCCACTTGCCTTGTTGAAGTAGATGTTCTCCTTGTACTTTGCCTGTGGAAGGATGTCATCAACCTGTTGGAAGTGTTGGATCCATTCAACATATATGGATGCATATTTTTTCTTGGTTTGAGTGTGGGAAGACTTTGTCAATGAAGACACATCAAGAAGAGTTATATCAATGGAGACTAATGGTTGGAACCCTAAGCACACCTGAAAAGGCCCAATAGAGATATGTTGAACATATGGAAGACTCTCATTCTCTTTATGCTCCTATGGAATCTTGTTGACCTGCTTCTACTCGATCGAAACCTCTTGGGTCGAGGTTGTAGTGGTCGCAGTAAAATTTTGTTCATCGTTTGGCTGGATTGTGAAGCTCTAGGGGAATTTTTTTTTATGATATATTACTCTGCGACATTGTTTTTCTAATATCAATAAAGTGGAAGTAGTCGAAACTACCTCTGGTACCATATCGAGCTGACCTCCCAAAGTAACAATGACACTGTGAGGCCGCGGCTCATATATAGCGTGATGTTTCCACATATATGGTTGTCCTAAAAGAACATCACATAATTCAAGTGGGGAAACATCACACACTACCTCATCCTTAAAGGGATTGATGCCATAGGACAAGTGACATTGTTGGCTGACATGACTGTCTCATCCCCAACTCAACCATCCAATGTTGTATGGTTGGGGGTGTGGCATTGTTCGCATATTCAATCTCTTAACAGCATGGGATGATATTAGGTTCTTTTGACTCTTGCTATCAACAATGAAATGTAGTGGGGTCTCCTTTGCCCACATCTACAACTAGAAGAGGCGCTCCCCCTCCTCAAGATCATTTGATTCTTCTAGTTCTATTGTTATGGTTGAAAGGTAGAAGTGGGTTTTGAATCGATGTTTGATTTCCCTTTATTGTGCTCTGAATCAAAGTCAGAGTCATGCTCTGATTCATTTTCTTTGTGGTCAACCACCTTTAACTGTTTCAAGCGACACTTATTGGTGTTGTGCCAGGGGATTTTGTGGAACTCACACCACTTTCCAGTGTCTTTCCTAAACTTCTCATTACCCTTATTTGCTTGCATCTTGGACTAGATCTCTTGAGGTCAGTCTTCCTTCCTGGTATTTCCTTCATTCTGTGAGTTAGGGTTGTGTTTTACATACTTTTGTTGTGGCATATTTTCAAACCTAAACTCTCATATACTTCGCTACTTGAATTTCTGCTTGATTTTGATTCCCTATCAATAAGAATCTCTTAGTGAGGATATGTCCAAGAAATACATATTTTTTTGTATGTACCTGTGGAGACCATGGTGGTACTTCAATACTAGGTGCCACTCAGAGTCTTTGATACCCAAATTTGAGCAGAAGGTATGAAATATTCTAGTGTAATCTAACACCTTCTACTCTATTTTTTGATGCAAAGTTGTCCATGTCATGTAGTGGTCATCATAGTTTATGACAGGGTAGAAAGCCTCCTTTAGGGCATGTTAAAAAGCTTCCCAAGTGGCTTCTCTCCTTAATGTTGTAGATGTACCTCTGCCAATAACCTTCCCACCAATATCTAAGATGGGGAATATATTTAAGGAGTGGGAAGGTGATCTTTTCACTGTCGAAATTTTTTTGGACAAAGTACTAACCTTCTAGAAAATCAACCATTTTTCTAGAGCATTTGCATCTATCTACACTTCAAATAAGGGGATATCAAAATGTACCTTGAAGGGTGTCTGTGAAATGGATACTTCTCAAATATTCCTCGGTCGCCACCATCGGTAGTCTTCGAAGTATCTAAGAAAAGTTTGCCATCATCTTGTTCCTTTTTCACACGAGGGATTCCTTGAGCAATTTCTTTGAAGGATCTCCTACTCTGTCATCTCTATTTTCTTCTTCCATGGAAGGTTTCTTGGGATGGAAATGGAGGTTTTCCTCAATTGAAACTATCTCGAGACCCAACTCTCTATACAATGACCTCATTGGGGACCTGCTATGAGAAAAAACAAGGAGAAAAGTGATGTGATACCACTAATCTAGATTATGCGGAAACAAAATGAGACAAAAAAAAATATAGCAGAGAACACATAAATATAGTGAAACCCAACTTCTATTAATGAATAGGAGAGAAAAACATTGAAGAACACAAACTATAAAAATGGGTTAGCTTATCTCTGAAAATAAATAGATATTGGCTACGTTTTATTCACAACAAGTTTTACATCACACTCCATTGCATGCTTAAAGGGCCTCCTTCACCTCAATTATATATGAGAGAGTGAAAGGAGAACAATTGCCATGATGCATGTGGGATAAATTGGTGTAAGTTTAAAAAAATCCATAGGCATGTAAAACATTAGGACATGCAAGGCAGTCACCCATCCCAATACTACTCTAGCATGAGCATGCTTAACTATGGATTTATAATGGGATTGGACGTATTAGATATATGTTATAGGCATGTACATAAGACCACTAGGAAATCATTACATGATGTTTGTAATTAACAAATGAAGATGGAATTACATTCTATTCCCCTTCAAAAATGTGAATATCATGGTTTATCAAAACCATAGGCTCGAAATGTTGATTCAATGGAAAAGGTGGATGACCATCAAGATCCACCTAGATGAAATACATATCTACTGCAATCAATTGTAACATTATATAAATTTGTACATAAAAATAAAACTTCTACTTTTATTACTTTTGCTGCAGCTACAACAAATATGGTCACTTTCATTAAACCAAATAGGGTTGTGGATGGTATTTTTGGGTGGAAAAATAATCTTCTATAGGTTATCAACTACTTTCTCAAGGAGGTAGTATTTGATACCAAGAGAGATTACAATCCAGACATTGCATATGCGACTATTATTCCATTGCAATCTAATTACAATCTAAATTTTCAGAGAATAGCTCTCACGGAAAATTACCAATTATCCTCATAAATTTTAATGCAAACATCAATGTAACGAAAGTTGATTATAAAATAGGTCTAACATATATTGCATATGATGTAATTTTTCCTTTTGTCAATATGTATTGATGATATTTTGAAGGGAACCTATGTACTTGAATCCTAACATTTTATTATTCAAGAGTTTTGTATTCGAGTCCTACAAGATCTATCGGTTAGTACAGTAGTGGAAATAAAGCAACAAATGTCTTGAAGATGGAAAATAAGGGAGAACAAGATTTTGTGTACTCTCTACAAAATCAGCGGATAAGAAATATGAGTTAATTCATCCCCAACTATAATTATTATGTCCCTGCCATAGCATGGACATAATGTTTTGGGTCATTTCCGTTATTTGAACACACGCTTTCTGAGACATGGAAATATGTTTAACCTAATGTTTTTTAGTCTGAAGTATGCATATGGTACGGGAGCCAGGAGGCTGGTAGCATTATTTCTTGTCTGACAGTCCAATTCACTGCAGTCTATGCTCACCACACTGCAGTCGATGTGCATTCACTTGAAT
>CBVK0101167203.1:0-12562 GCA_900067695.1 Picea abies
TATATTAAAATATATATTATAAAATGTAAAATGTTTATTTTTATTTTTATTTTTATTTTTTATTTTTTATTTTTTAAATAAGATTTGTATTTGGCTTGCTTAGTTTAACACGAAGGAAATTTAGGTTAATATCAAAACTAAATGTCAGCTACATTAAAGTAAAATCACGGTAAGATATTTTGTCAATACAGGTTATGACAAATCTATAAACTATGTGTCATCATGGAGCAATAAGACTTTCTCCATCCCTTGTGAGTCTATGTCTAATTCTTTTAAGAAGATGATTTATTTTAAGATTATGAAACTAACTCATTTATTAGCATATTATTCATGTTTCAAAGTAATCATCATCATCAATAATTATAGGGTGTTAACTATCATCTTCACTTCTAAATTTACTTGGATTGACTAAACTGCCATGCAACCCCTATTACATTGATGGAATTAATTACACTTTAGGGTATATACAGATGATCATATTGATCAATCTATCACACTTTATAATATCTAACATTTCCTATATCCGTATATGTTGAGTTATACTTATATATAGATGATCATATCTATCAATCTACCACACTTTCTAATATCTGTCATTTTCCGTTTATGTATATGTTGAGTTATAATCAATTGTCCTTCAGTTTTGTAATACACTATTTTTAAATAGTACTTGTTTCTCTTGGAATTCATCACTAATCACTTCTGCAATTCCCTGTTCTCTAATATTTATAAAATTACAAAACAAGGGTATTGTATGAAATATGAAATATTCCATCCAATCACTCTTGGATTTCACATGGAATGCTACTTTATGGAATGTAATTCATTACCCAATACGTTTGTAACATATCTTAAATAAATAAAAAGTGAAATGTTCACTTTGGTGAATTATAAAAATGACGAAGGATTCCTTATCTTATAGTTGCATCATTATGATAAGATAATACTATAGTGCATTATGTTAAATACATTAAAGAAACCATAACATTAATATTATGAAGGTAAATAAGCTCATTTTCATTGAAATGAATCAACCAAAACTTGAGAATTATTACCACCTGAAAAAATTATCAAAAAGTTTATTCTTAACCATAGACAAAGTGATGCCAAAAATATGGAAAAAGGAAAAAGGAAAAATAAGAGCTACAATTATTGTATTATTTATATGGAAAAGAGAAAAATAAGAGCTAGAATTATTATATTATTTTTGGAGATTTTGAGTTGAAATGGATCATTATATTTTCATTTTAATTTTAATAAGTTAATTTAAATTTGAGTATTATTATAACTGAAAAAAATATCAAAAGGTTTATTCTTGAGCATAAATATAATTATGTCAAAAATGTGGTATAAAAGGAAAAATTAGAGCTAAAATTAGTACATCATTGTTTGAGTTTTTTAACGAAAATGGACTACTATATATTTTTTCATCTATTTTGGTACTTTGTGGGTGGAAAAATTTGAGCTATTAGCTTGTAGGGATCATTTTAGGGGTAGGTACCTCTTAGGTGATTTGGGGTCCAAACACTTTCGAAGCTTATTTGAGGCCTTAAATGATCACTTTTAGAGTTTAAAATTTGTGGACAAAATTTTCAACCTTGATACTATTCTACACATTGATATCTTTCTAACACCATGAAAATTACTAGAATTGTATTTTGTATGAGAAACTACCTATCATATTGACAACCATGACATTGATTAGATGCTACATTAGCTTCCATTACTCACATAAGTTGAGCTAGTCACATGTGGACTTTCAAGAAGATTCTAGAGGGTAAAAAAAACTAACATTGATTGGGAGTTGAGGCATGAAAAAACCATAACCCTAACATTAATGGCCATAAGGCCATTGATCTAGGTGGATATCGGTGGCCACCCACTTGTTCCAAATTCCAATTGGCTCATCTTGACAGTTTTCAGTTCAACATGTTTCTCTGTAATGGGGTCACTTCGTTGTAATTATGGGTTATGCACTTATGTGGTTTTCTTGAAGCCATACACAACATGGAGGTGGATATTGGTGGCCACCCATCTAGTCTAGCTAGCCTATTTTGACAGTTTTCATCTCAATACATCTTTATGTACTTCTAGGGCCATTTTGATGCCCTAAACAACATTTTTGGGGGCTTGAAATAGTCAAATTGTTGACAGAATTTGATGGCATAATATGTATTTCTCGAAAATGCATTTCCAATGGGCTATCACACACCTGAAACAAAGAGCATATGAAAAATTTATGACCCTAGGAAGTTGATGTACTAACTTACCCCGACGTGGCCCACATGACTTTTGGTGCTTCATCTCCTAGGGTTATGTTTTTGGATTTCTATGGTTTTGGCATTCATGTTTATTATAAAAAGGCCTTCAAAGCCTCATTGTACTCATCTTCTTGTGAATAAGAGAAACCATCACATATCTTCTCAGAGATAAAGCTACCATCATTCTAGAACGTCTAACACTTTGTATTTTTATAGTCTCTGTACATTTCTTTCATTAATAGAAATCATGTATTATTTTATTTCTTTGTTTCTGACAATATTTATGTGCCCTTCATTGTAATATCTCTACCTTCATTTCATTTCGAAAATAATTTGGATCGGTAGTATCAGAGCGGGTATGCTCTCCATCAGAACAAGGGTTTGAAACATGCTACAGGTTCAAACATTTGCAGCAATCACCAACTTCCTTTTGGTACTATCGAAATCCATTTTCCAGGACATACACTGTAAGCATCACAGTGGTTCCACCGACACTACAAGATTTTTTTTTTTTACTCTCAGATCTTCGTTCACCATTACAAGGAGATTCATACATGGATTCACTGCATCCATACATGGATTCACTACATATATACATGGATCCACTACATCCATTGGTATGCAACTTTTTCAACAATTTTTTAAGGTTTCCATGCTTCCCATGGAGGTTCCACAACCTCTACAACAACCCATGTTGCTCTACAAACCCTTGGCATCCTTTGTGGTCCTCAACACTCAGAAAAATTCAAAAAGGCGTTGTGACCTCTACATAGAATTCCATAGTCTCTACCATATCTAATTGGAAATATAAATTCAATATACGAAATGGGTATTTCGTGGAATCTCATTTGGCTTCCTAGTTTGAGAGATATCATAGATTGAATCTCAGCATGTATTTGACCCAAGAAGGTTGCCCGTAGAACCATATCCAATGGGATTTTTCTCCTTGGTGATTAGACTACATAATTATGTACATATATGGATGGAAATAACTCTTCACGATATCAAATGGGTATTTCATAGAATCTCATTTGGCTTCCTGGTTTGAGAGATATCATTGATTGAATCTCAACATGTATTTGACCCAAGGAGGTTGCGCATACCACCATCTTCAAAGGTATTTTTATCCTTGATAAGAAAACTACATAAGTATTTCCACATATGGATGGAAATATCTCTTGAATATATCAAATGGGTATTTCACGGAATTTCATTTCGTTGTCTGGTTTATGAGATATCTTTGTTTGAAGCAACACATGTTTGTAACCGGCGTGGTCGTGCACCCTTCAAATTCAACCTAGTTTTTCTCACTCCACGGGCCACCTCAAAATAATTTCCATATACTGATGGAAATATCTCTTCAGTACCTCAAATGGGTCTTCGATGGAATTGGATTCCATCACCTGTAGCAAAAGTTATGAATATATTTGTTGAAGCATGTTCAGAGCCCCCAAAGTCACGATTTTTCCATATTAGTTTTTTTAAATTTTGAGATTTTATTAAAATTTCTTTATTTTTCTACGCGTGTACAATGCCATTATCAACTAGGTTATGGGCCAACCATAAAACCACGGTTATGGGTCAACGACCCAAAACCATTCTCTTCATTGGGTATTTTGACAATGTAATCATAATGGTACGATAATGGGGTTTCTCTTTTTAGCATGGGTTAAATGATGGGGACCAACATTTTCTAAAGGGGGATGAATGATTTGAATTTTAGGGGGTATATGGTCTAAATTTGGATGCAAAATTCATAAATCTATACAACTAATAGATTCCCCATGTGGATCAAGGAGATTCCTACCTCCTCATTAATCAATTGAGCTAGCGGGTTTCCCATATGGGTGAAAGAGAGTATCACCTCTCCATTATTGTATTGGGTCTTACTTTCCACTACTTAGTTAGTTGGGTAGTTATATCTATGATTATAATAATAGAGACTCATTTAATGAGCTCTTTCCATTATTGGATTCAGTTTTATTTTTCACCACTTAGTTAGTTGGGTAGTTAGATCTATTATACTAATAATAGAGACTCATTTAATGAGATCTTTTTTACTTTGTCCAATGTACGATTTAGTAATTCTATATAAAGGCATAACAAGCCTTCTCATAATATTAAGTTATTAATTTTGGCTTCTCTCATATTTTCTATTGTTCATTGTGAGATTAATTAGCTATGAGTGATTTACTAGTAATTAGTTTTAGAGCTTAGGCTCTTCTTTGAGCCTCACCTACCAAGGACTTCATTTACATGTTTTTTTCCATGATTATTTTCATGCAAGATTGTCACGTCTAAGCTTCTCCTCCCTTGACATTCAATCCATCCATATCTCATCCCCCGAGATCTATATCAATGGTATCAGAGAAAGATTCTCTTGATTATTTTTCAGTGCATGTACCCGACAAGGTCTGAGTATAGAAAGTAGGGTCTCAAGCTTGTATCTCTTGAGAAAAATCACTCTTGCATGCCCAAAAAACCCTCCATGGAAGAAGTAAAGAAAAATGGTGGAGAAAAATATTCTATTAACCTTTTGCTTGAGCAACCTCTCACACGATAGAGGGATGAAATGATGGAGAATTTTTCGCACATTCTTCAAGATATGCCAATAGTAACAGGAACATCTTCATCAAGAGGCCACTTTGGAGGAACCTCTCTCTTCAAGGTACAATTTAACTATGATATTCTTGTACTTGAAGGTCGGATAGATGAAGATGCCCTAGAAAAATGGTTAAATCTTCTAGAATTTTATTTCTTTGTTCACAATTTTTTTGACAGGGAAAAGATCACCTCTGGACTCCTCAAGGCTCTCCCCTATGTCGAAAATTGGTGGGAAACTTACTAGGAGAAATTTTCCACAAAGGAATCTGGAATATATGGGGTCGAAGCCACTTGGGATTTTTTTATGGATGTGATCATGGAACAATAATACCTTGTTGATAACTATGAAGACCAGTACATGATATGGACCACACTATGGCAGGAGAAGGGTCAAACAATTTCAAAGTTCACAAATAATTTTCATACATTGCGTACCAAGATGGGTATAAAATACTTCAAGCGACATCTGGTTCTAAAATATCATGGGGATTTGCATAAGTACATCCAAACCAAAATGGATTTCCTAAACATATCATCATTGGGATTTCCCTATTGATATGCTATCAAAATCGAGAAGAAATTTGGGCACCAGAATAAATGCGAGTTTGGGTTTGCAAATCCTCAACAACTAAAGCACAATAAATATGGACCTAACCAATAGCCTCTTGAAAACCAGTCCAAGACACAAGAAAATAAGGGTAAGGGAAAGATGAAGAATGACACTGGGAAGTCATGAGACTTCCACAAAATCCCCTGGCACAACACTGATGAATGTCTCTCAAAACAGTCATTGGTGGTCGATATCAAAGACAAAGACTCGAACCCTAATTTAAAATTTGATCCATAAAATAATGAAAAAAGACAGATCATCGACACAGACCCCACTACTATTGTCTTGACTACAACAATTCAACATGAAGAACTAGCAGATCCTGAAGAGGGGGATCACCTCTTCCATTAAAATAATTGGGTGAAGCAAAGCCCATTACATTTTATTGTTGAGAGAGGAATCCATAAAAACCTCATCTAAGTTGAGTTCATCAAGAAGTTGGGGTTGTCGACAACACCACACCTGCAACCATACAACATTGGGTGGCTTCACCATGGATGACATCTTCGCGTCAGCCATAAGTGTGGCATGTTCTATGGCATCCATTCCTTCAAGGATGAGGTAGTATGTGATGTTGTCCCTATTGATGTCTATGATGTTGTTTTGGGTCAACCATATATGTGGAAACTTCATGTTGTTTATAAGTATCGACCTCGTAGTGTCATTATTACTCTGGGGGGTAAGATATACATGATACCAGAGGTAGTTCTGACTACTTTTCCACCAAAATAGTGCCACAAGGTAATCTCTCATACTACAAAATTCATCATCTTCATAATTTGTTCAAAGGTTGCATAGAAGGCCACTGCAACTACTACAACATCAACACCTTCTATCCAATAGAAGCAGATTGCAAAAGAGAAAGAAGATATTGTTTCTTAACCTACGATGGTTCCTACACAATACCCCATCAATTCCAGAGACAACAGGTTGGTGGAACATATTCAACCCCACCAACAACAAATTCATGACAGCCTTCCACAAACAAAGTAGCACAACTTCACCAGCAAGGCACACAACTCACCAAGATTCATATTGAGAAATTTATTTTCCCTCTTCCCCGGGCACTCAATGCAATGGAGACCATTGCTTCCTAAGGGGAGATGACTGATCCAAGTTGATATTGGTGGCCACCCACCTGTTCCAAATTCCAACTGGATCATCTTAAAAATTTTCAGTTCAACATGTTTCTCTGTAATGGGGACACTTCTTTGTAATTATGGGTTCTGCACTTATAAGGATGTCTTAAATCCCTACACAATATCCAAGTGGGTATTAATGGCTTCCCATGTAGTCGAACTGGCCTATTTTGGAAGTTTTCATCTCAATACATATTTTAGTACTTTTGGGGCCGTTTTGAGTCCCTAAACAACATTTTTGGGGCTTTCCACAGTAAAACTATTAACAAAGTTAGAGTTTGATGGCCTAATGTGTAGTTAGGTTTTCGGATCTCTAGAGTTTTGGAATTCATGTTTAATGTAGAAAAGTCTTCAGAGCCTCATTCTACTTATCTTCTTAAAAATGAGCGTAGTCGTCACATCTCTTCTCAGAGATAAAGCTTCCACCATTCTAGCAAGTCAGATACTCTGTATTTTTAGAGTTTCTGTACATTTATTTCATTAACAAAAATCATGTATTGTTGTATTTCTCCGTTTCTGGTAATATTTATGTGCCCTTCATTGTAATATCTCTTCTTCCATTTCATTACGAAAATAATCTAGATCAGTCATGTTAAATACTAGGCCACTAGGGAAGGAAGGAGTTCCATTCTTATTTTCTATAGTATTGTTCCATAGAGAGAATATAATTGAGAGTATGATATTAAATTAGAATAGAAGAAGTAGAAGATCATGTATCATCCATAAAATCCACAATTCCATTGCAACTCTATAGGTAGTGCACTTTCTTTATATTTTCATTTCATAACTAAGAATAAAAGAGAAAGGTATAGGTCCCACCTTCTAGTTGGGTTTTTCCCATTTTGGGTTTTCCTAGGGTACACATTGTTTTCATTATGTGGAGGGTGTGTTATTTTTTTAGATTATTTTATTTCTATTTCTATTTGTATTTATTTCAATAACTTGTGAGCTAAGCTAATAATATTAATTTGAATATAAATTAAAGCTTTGCATGATAAGAAATTTCAAAATATTGTGGACTCTATTATAATGAAATATTCTAGTTGGATATCTATGGTATTTTATAGATCATATTGGTATCAAAGTAGCTTCCTATGGGTTTTTCTATGGTAATTTGTAAGATCTAGGAATTGGTGTAGTAAACATTTCTTAAAACCCTAGCTATGGTGGATTAGTATAGTAATAATCCATTGGATGAGAGGGAGGAGAGAGTTTTAAATCTAGAAGCATAAGTCATTGATATCTCTCACAACATGGCCATCTTCATGGTAACTCTAAAGGGTAAGTTTAGAACTTTTGTGGAGTTTTGTAGCTCTAAAAATAGAGATAACAAATACAAAAAAAAAGAGTCAAAAAGGGAGTAAGAAAAAGATAGACCAAATTATAGTTCTATTACTTCTTCCCAATATTTGTTTAGAGTGGAAGAAAAAGTGGACATGAAACCCTACCAAGTTGAGATTGATGTTGTTCAGTTGAGTCAATGGTTTCAATAGTTACAATTTTATTTCATTTTTGATAACATATTAGAAGAGAAAAATATTTCATTTGTCCAAATGAAGTTAGGAGACCATGACAAAAAATTGAGGGAAATTTGCACATAGACACTTGGTCTGGAGGGTTATCCCCTAGTAGCTAAGTGGGAGGTGTTTAAAACCCTCATTAAGTCCCAATACTAACCTATTAGGTATAAATAGGACCAATGGATATATTGGAATTACTTCTAACTTAGGAAAGTGTAGAGAGTGCTAGGGTACACAATTGAATATAAAAAACAAGAAATTATGCTGGATATATCTCCCAATATTTTGGATGCACTCCTGAGTTATCTAGGAGGTCTACATAGTCATTTGAGGAGACAAATAATGTTATTTAAACATAGGATTCTTAATGGAAAAAGGAAAATGCAATAAAATACTAACCAGTGCACATCAATGCAAGTATGGAAACAACCACTATAACCATTGTAATATTGATGGTCACACTAAAAATAAGATTTGGAAGTTACATCTGGAGTTGAATCTGAACTATCACAAGAAGGATTCCAAGAAGAATAACATGCTATAAAAACTAGGTAGAGAGTAGCTCAGTTGTAGATGAAAAAATTATCTAGAATATAATGTAGAAGGAGGTAAATCTTGGTATCCTCCATCCCAAAGAAGAGAAGTAAATGACTAAAATATTCCATATTAATATCTAGGTCTATAAGAAAATTTTGGATGCTTTATTTGATTTGGATTCATAGGCCAACATCATAGAACAATATCTATTAAGAAATCTTGGATTACAAGTTCATGACAATCCTCACCCATATCCACTGGGATGGGTAGATAAGGATGCAAATATTATGGTCACTAACTATTGTGAAACCAAATTTGTTATAAGTGAAAAGTATATTGATGAAGTGGTGATAGAAGTAGTACCCTTGATGTGTGTGGTGTAGTTTTTGGAATCCCCTACATGTGCATCAAGGATGCAATCTTTGTGAGGGGAGAAAACTAGTACAACCTAGTCAAGGATGTGAAGTCCTTCATCATCAATGCACACAAAGTTGATCCAATATATCTCTGGTAAGTGCTAACTAAGACAAGAAATTGAGTAGTTCTAGTAGGAAGTTTGCATTACTCTTCCTGAGAAATAATTAGTGAAGATATGAATTTGTAAAAGTAAATTGATATTTGTAGGTATGTAATAAAGAGGATAAATATCAGTTGGATGACATTTTGTAGGTGTACAAGAACATTTTCTTGGATCCCAAAGGGTTTACCACCTAAGAGGGAAGTGAAGCATGAAATATATTTGTTGTCTCACTCCTGATTCCCAAACATTGGTTTCTATAAAAAATCCATCCTATAAGTATATGAAGAAACCAAATAGTTGTAATATTTGTTATAATAGGGATTAATCCAATCATGCAATCTAGCTTGTTGATCAACTAGCATCATAGTACCAAACAAGGATGTGACTTAGATAATGTGTATCTACTATAATTTTTTGAAAAATATTACCCTCAAGAATTGATACCCACTACCTAGGATCAATTACTTTCTATATCAATTACAACATACCAAGTACTTCACCAAGTCAGATCTTAAACTGAGATAACAATCGGTAAGAGTTAAAGAATAAGACACTTGGAATTTGACCTTTAATATTAGGAAAGTCCCATATGAAGGGTTGGTAATGGTGGAACCTTAGTTTCTGATGGTTCAACACACTTCTGCCAAGATAAACTGGTAGTATGGTCTACCAACATATGGAAATAGTAGGTAGGGATATTGAACATATATCTACATTAGTAGATTGAGTAATTGACAATCATGTCGGTAGGATAGTTGACTAATAGTCGAAAAAAGAATCTCAGTGGATACACTACTCAAGTAATTGACTATGAGTTGGATGCATGTATGGACAGGTCAAGAATTCTTATTGAGTCAAGTAGATAGTGGAAATTTGGAATAGTCAACTCTAACCATAGACACTTGTATGTGGACAAGATATTTTTGATTCCAAGGAAGATGATTAGATATTAAAGGTACAATGATCAGATATGGTGGGTCATTTTGAATGTGAAAGATTGTGAAGTGAACATGTGTGAAAATTTTCAACATGCATTATTATTTTTTGATCACAATTCCTTGTACTTAAGTGTTGTAACAATGTCTTTAGACTCCACTTGTTATGTTTGAAGGTTATTCCTCTTTGATTATATTTAGTTATGTTTATTTTATTCATATCATATTACACCCAATCCCCAACATGGTATCAAAGAAATTGGTTGTGACCTCACTAAATATCCACAAATCATTTTTAGTTAGATATGTTGTGTGATTGACTCTGGTCTAGTGATTTGTTGATTGTAATGTGTGGAAACATGAAATATCTTTCAAGATATTGAAGATGGCTTCGAAGATTGATCCTTATTTTTGTAATGAATCAAATTATATTGTATGGGAACAAGACATGGAAACCCTACTGAAGAGTAAAGGACTATGGAAATATACAAAGACTGTGATTCCATATTCAACATATGATCACAACAGATTTATTGTTGATAGGAATAAGTATGTAGTTGTGGGGATCATCAAGACCTATATCTCGTGGCATATTTTATTTCACATCAGCTGAATTGATTGCCCTCATAAAATCTACTAGAAGTTGAAGTATTTATTCGACAAAGTAAATGAAAGCGACATGATGCAATTGGAGAAAGAGTTATCTCTCTCTATCCTCATTCATTTGAAACAATTGAGGAATATTTGGCACATGTGAGGGAATTATAGTTGAAATTAGGAGAATGTGGAAAAGATTATCTGAAGAAACATAGAAAAATTATTGATCTTGTCTTCATGAATTTGAGAACACCATTTGATGTGTTTGTTTTGACTTTACAAACCAACTGGTAGGAACACAAGGAATATTGTAAGGATTATACTTTTGAATATTTATGTGGCTTATTGATTACTAATAAAAAAATACTACTTGATGAAGGCAATATTTGTGGAAAACACTAGGCTCACTTGCTCAAAGTAAATGGAAAGTTGAATCATAAGGAAAGAGGTTGGTTTGATACCTGGATTCCTCAACTAGAAAGAAGACATGTCAGTATTGTGGAAAGAATGGACATTTGGAGAAGATATGCTACAAGAGGAGAGACGATATAGAGGAGAAGTTCAAGAATCTTGAAGGAGACATATCCATTGTTTGTCAACCCATTGATAATTTCACCTTCCAAGTTGGAACTTTTGAAGCATTTCTTTCTCATTCTGCATAGAATGAATGGGTAGTTAACTCTGGTTGCACTCATCATATGGATAAGGAGGTTTCCTTGTTCACTTTCTTAGATAAAGTTGTGGAGAGAAATATCTATGCTTTTTATGAATTTTCTCTGGACATTGTTGGTCACGATGATGTTCCCTATCGACATGGAAGAATTGTTGATGTCTATCATGTACTGAACCTCATTTTGTGTAATAAACTAAGAATCATTTTCTAGATTCATTTGTAATAGTGTACTTATATGATATATCAGTTGATATCTCTACCTAGGAATATAATATCCCACATCTCATGTAGGTGTGAGAGATTCTAAAAAAACATTAACTACTAGAAAAACTTAAGAAATGTGAATTTTCTCAACAATAACTAGTGTATCTAGGGTCTCTTATTTGTGCATGGAAACTAAAGAATGGTCCCAAAAATATGTAGGACATTCTCAAGTGACCTACTCATACTAATCTAAATAAGGCTAGGATATTTTGGGGGATGACACAATAACTATGGAATTTTATAGCATACCTTTTTGTTGTGGTTGAACCACTTCATGCTAATAGCTAGCAACAAGATTTTATAGTGGGGAAAGAATCAACATAAAACTTTTGAAGAGATGAAATAAAATAATATATAAGCACCATTTCCTTCATTTTTTATTTGTACATAATCCTTTCAAAGTGGATGTACATGTAGATGTGTATAGACAAGTTATGGGAGTGGTCTTCATGTAGGGAGGTAAGTCAATATGTTATTATTCTAAAATCTTCCATCACATAGTCTTGAACTACCTTAGTTATCAAGGAATCCTAGGCTTTGGTTCAAGATGATAAGAGATGGATGAACTATTTTATGGGAAAGGAAACCATCTTCCATGTTGATCACTAGCCATTACAGTATTTGCAGGCCCAAAGTGATATTTAGAAAAATAGACACTACAAGAGGATGGAATTTTTATGGGTGAAATCATGAAGGTGGGTTACACTTTCGTGACAATCTTCCGAAAAACATTTTTTTGGCCAAACTAATAATATCTTTCGGCTGAAAGATATTTTTTTTGGCCAAACTATTTTTCGGCTGAAAACATAAACGTCAAATTGAACGGTGCAATAACCACCCCCTTGATTTGCATGTACAAATTTGGTCGGCCGGATATTTTCTTTCCGGCAATTTGTTTTCGG